>CM052704.1:125318990-125355540 GCA_028551405.1 Uromys caudimaculatus
TAAGTCATTGTTTTTAATAGCTGAATAGTACTCCATTGTGTAAATGTACCACATTTTCTGTATCCATTCCTCTGATGAGGGACATCTGGGTTGTTTCCAGCTTCTGGCTATTATAAATATGGCTGCTATGAACATAGTGGAGCATGTATCTTTGTTACATGTTGGGGCATCTTCTGGGTATATACCCAGGAGAGGTACATTGCTAATTTTAATCAGTGATCCCCGGTTTGGTCATTGCTTTGAGGATGTGTCAAACAAATCTTTTAATTAAATCTTAGACAAACAACCTCCTTTCCAAAAATCTTATGTTTGGCTGAACCCTAACACTCACATTTCCTCAAGTGGAAAATGTGAATATTTGTGTGGACTTAATGGTCCATCAATACCAAGTAGACCAAAAGTCTATAAATGTTCTAAATGATTTCACAGACATGCTAAGCTCATGCGCCTGCTCTTTGGAACTTGTGCTCCCACCATCACTGTGATTTATGATGGAGAGGAACTGGCTACTAGTTTTCCATGAGGTTGTTTTATTGAGGTATAATTCATGTATAATCCACCCACTAAAAATATACAATTCAGTGAATTTCATCATGAAGCTATGTAAACATCCCCAGCACTGAATTTGGAACATCATCTGCAAAAGAACTAGTTTCCCTGTAAATGACCCCAACACCTCATTCCTCCTAGCTCTAAGCAACAGGTCACTAACTTCCTATCTCTATAGATTAGCCTAGACTGCACACTTCATAGACAAGAAATCATAAGGTTCCATAATGATCTTAATAATTAATCTTTTTCAAGTAAATATAGACCCTGATCTTTATACATTTTTTTTCTTGTTCTTGATCCATTTACAGTGATATACATCCAATGAGATTCTAGAATAATTCTTAGTGCTCTTGTTGAACACCTTCTTAAAATGGAAATTCATTCTGGGAATCAGGTCCTTGTGCTGGCAAGGCAAGCACTTAACCAACTAAGCCATTTTCCCAGCCCAAGGGAGAATGTCCTAAGGTACTGTATCACAGAGCAGTGGTCCTTAAATGGAAGGACTGCTTTGCCTGTCACAGCGGTGTGTTCTCCATTTTAATTGCTACCATTTGTCTAGCTGTAAAGGAGTGAATTATGGTTGGGAACAGGCTGGAAAGTTCCCAGGGTGAGGAGAAAATAGACTGAACTGGCCAGAGGACCTAACAGATGGGTGATTCTCTGGACAGGCTGTATGGAGGCTGCTGGCTCTGGGTGGTGGTAGCTCAGGCTGTCAACAAAGAGAAGTTTCACACAGCCTTTCATGAGTGAGGATTTTATCCTGCAATCCACTGTGTATTTGAATTAAGATGAAATGCAATTTAGACTTTGAGGTTAACTCTTAGATCATTCCTTTTGGTCTTAATTGTACTTTTTGCAAACTAAGAAAATCTTTGACAGCACATAAAGCCCTGTGCTCCCAACATAAACCAATTTAAATACTAAGTGTGGGTTTGTTTCTCCTAAGAAAATTTATTTTTTTAACTGAATTTAAATTCATTGGAAATAAATGGATTGTATTTGTTAGTATCAGAAAGCTTAGTCCACACATTTTATGAAAAAAATTCCAAAATCACCCAATGATATGATTATCTTTGTCAACTTGAAAAACCCAGAAGGACCTGGTATAAAAGTCCCAATGAGTGATTATCTACCTTGGGTTGGCTTGTGAGCATAGCTGTGGAGAATTGTCTTAATTAAGTTCATTGACGTGAGAAGATCCAGCCCACTGTGTGCAACATCATTCCCTAAGTGTGTAATACTAGACTATAGCAGAGTAAGAAAACTGATACAAGCACAAGCAAGTAGACACACGTACATTTTCCCCTGCTCTCCATTCTGGGTGTGATTGTGACACCCCACAGTTCCTTCTTTCCAGGGTATTTTATCACAGAAACAGAAGTGGGACAAAAAACAAATCTTATTCCAACTTTTTAAGGTTTTATATTTTCTGCTTCTCCTTGAGAGGCCTGAGTAGTAAAAGTGTTAAAAGACAGGGTTCTCCAAACACGATAGATGGATTAAATCTGAGACAAACATGTCTCCGTTTTCCCTGTGTATACATGGGATTGTGAGGAATAAATATATATATGCAGAATTCTTAGACTAGCATTTGAGTACATACTTTCTGTAACAACCAGATGCCTGGTTGGTCTGTTCTGAATGCCAGGAGCCTCCAATCAATCGTCTATCTCCCTACATCTTCTCTTTACTGCAAGTGTATTAACATGATGCCTGATAGCTAGGCTTATTAGAGTTGATCTCCACTTACCTGACACAAGGGAAATGTTACAGGTTAATGAAGATGAGCTGGTTTTTATGTATGTATGTGTTTGTGAAGCACTGGCTTGAAATGTGGCAGAGCATGCATACTTATGAGACAGAGTTGGCACAGGCTGTATGGGCAGCCAGTGGGAAACCTTAACCCCACGGAATGGACATGGCCCTCAGCTTCCAGAAGTCTTGCCAGAACACTATGCACCAGGGCCAGCCTTCCCGCTCTTCTTTCTGCAGTGAACCTGAGAGGCTCTTGCCAACTTATGGAAAGCTATCCTGTGAGTCACATTCTGGAATTGTCCAGATCCATCTTGTCCTCAGTCATGGCTATGGGTCCCAGTCTCCCCTTTGCCTGAGGCTAAAGTCTATATATGTATTGAGTGTGTATGTATATGTGTTATGCATGTGTGTGGTGTGTGTGTTGAGTGTGTATATGTGTGTTAAGTGTGTATGTATATGTGTTATGCATGGATGTGGTATTTGTGTGACTGTATGTGTGTGTGTTGAGTATGTATGTAGATGTGTTATGCATGTGTGTTGTGTGGGCGAGTGTGTGTGTTGAGTGTGTATGTATGTGTTATGTATGTATGGGATATATAACTCTGTGTGTGTGTGTATGTGTGTGTATGTGTGTGTGTGTGTGTGATCTTGCTCTCTCTGAGTCCCATGTACAATTGCTATGTCCTGCTCTCTGTAAGTCATTGTCTCTGGCAGTTCACACCATACCTAACTCAATGTTCTGTCTTTACTTGTTCTGTGCATGCCTGTGCATTATCTGTCTATTGCTTTGAATTCCAGAATGATCAAATTAGAGTATCACAATCTCATTTTATAGTTGGCACAATTCCTTAAATGAAACCAAAATTATATGTATTGCTTTCTGAGTTTACCAAACAAGAACCTTTTCGTTAACTCATATTTAAGTACACTGGTAACACCAGGAATTAGAACATTTGCTTTCTTATCCCACTAGTCACCAGTACAAGAAACATTATATATTTGTATTACCTAAAGCAAAGCTAGCCATTTCAGTGTAGTTTAAACCAATTGATTAATGTACTTGATTAGTTCTTCATAGAAAAGAAAAAGAAAAATGTCTCTCTGCCTTTCTGTCAATACACAGTAGGGAGTTAGTGTTAGAAGAACACAGAAGATAAGAGACATATATTAAAATCAAATAGAATATGTCAGTGCAAAATAGCATTAAACTGAATGGATTGACATCAGTACCAAAAGCCCTTGTTCAGAGCAAAGGGAGTCTGAGGACAGATCCTTCTGCTGTGTGTTCTCTGATGCAAGCTTGTGTCTCTGGCTCCGGTTGGTCTCCTCCACTCTGCCAGGGACTTGGGTGTCTTCAGAAAGCACTATACATGAGCAGAGGCTCAGAAGAAGACCTGATTCTGTATGTGTGCCTCTGCCCAGGCAAGGGTGACATTTCAGATAAACTAATACAGCAAACACAGGTTAAATAGGAGCCTGTGGGAATGGGAGCTATGAAGAACATGAGCACACCTCCTGGCTGGCACTTCTTTGATCATTGTTTTCAATAAACACAGACCAGGTTTTGTGTTTATTGAAGCCCCATTGTCTCACTTCATTATGAGAGGCAATTAAGCCCATGATAAGTTAAGAGGTTATGTTTTTGGTTTGGTTGGGTTTTTTTTCCCCATCTCACACAAATGTTGATTTGTTAGCTTTTGAAAACAGATAGAAATTTTTCAATTACACCTCAAAAAATATCTGTTGTCATTCCTAGTGTTTGCAAAGCAAATGCATCCTGAATCCAGTGCTTTTGTGTTAATAAACCTGGATCTGAGTTAGTAAGCTTAAAGAGATAGTGAACACACTGTAAGAAAATCAAATTTACATAATTTTCTGCTTGCTTACAGAACTCTACCATTGAGAGCATATTTCACATTTGGGAAGAGTGTTTATTAGTATGAGATGAAATGCCACCTACAGAGCACTGTATTGTCTTCTAATTTAACTTCTCAAAATAAACTATGAACCGATTTGTCATGGTGACTTAGAAATCACTGTTATAATCGAAAGCAACAATTCTAAAGAAGGCCACATTTTCCTCTACATAAGACAATTTGGCTTTACTCCACCCTTCTCTCTGCGGGGTTTATGTACTGTTACTTTACATGATAGGAACACTGGGATCCAAACTTCGTTCCTTCATTCCATCACTCTTCTAGTCATGCCAGAACATGTTGAAGAGCGGCTGAAATGGAGGGATAACCTACGTACCAGGATGGGCTCGAAGTTTTATAGGAAGAAAGGGTCTTTTAGGAGTGTGTGTTTGTGTGTGTGTGTGTGTGTGTGTGTGTGTGTGTAGTGTCATGTATGTCATGTTAGTGTGTCGTTTGTCTGAATGTGTGTGTTATGTATCATGAGTATGTGTCATATGTGTATGTTGTGTATCTGTGTGTATGCATGTGTGTATTTTGTATATGTATGTGTATGTGTATATGTGTGTGTGTGTATGTGTGTGCTGTGTATCATTCGTGTGTCATGTGTATGTATGTATGTGTTGGGTGTCGTGTGTATGTGTGTATGTGTATGTATGCATGTGTGTTGTATGTTTTGTGTTGTGTGTCATGTATATATGTGTGTGTCTATATGTGTATATATATATATATATGTGTGTGTGTGTGTGTTATATGTCATGTGTATGTTGTGTGTCATGTGGTGTGTGTGTGTGTGTGTGTGTGTGTGTGTGTGTGTGTGTGTACCCTTTTCCACCCAACAGAAGGCAATCAGATAGCAACCTTAGGGGGATGAAGTAAGCTGAGGGATTTCCTCTCTCTTTCACACTGATAGGACATTTTAGCAGCTGCTGTGAATAACAGGTGCTCCAAAGCAAGCATCTTTCAGCTGTGGGCCTGTGATCCCTGGGGAAAGAGGAGGGAGTGCAGTGCCAGAGGATACACAGGACCCTCCTATTCAGTCACGAGCCTCTGGGAAATGTTTGATGTTTCTGTTCTGATTCTGCCTTTTGAACTGTGAGCACTATGCTTGACTAAGCTTTCTATCACTCGTTCTAAATTCGGTTTGCTCAAATTTGCCACATAGCCTTATTTCTTGTATCATCTGTCTTTGCTATCTGACCACAAAGGAGTTAGAAAACTGAACATAATTGTGATCTGACCAGGATTAGTTAGTTCCTCATTGAGCAGAGTTCAGACAAGGTCATATTAGGTATGTGGGTTCATGGGATTCGATTCGAGTCAAGCTTCCTCTCTGAACTCTGTGCAAACTGTATGTGTATGGAGGCAATCTCTCTCCCAGGGTGCAGTGGGGCGGAGTAAGCTTGGCTTTGTACGTGGCTGGTAATTGTTTCTTTTCAGCAGAGCATCAGTCTTGATCCAAGGCTCTGATAGATTTTCATTGGTGAGGAAGGGTTTGTAGAAAACATGAATGATAAATATAGTTTGGAATTACAGGATGTTATCTAAACAAAGCCCTGGCTATGGAGTGTTATTTGAATCATACGAACATCTGCCCTGCCACACTTTCTTAGATGTTGAGACCTCCTGGTATAGGAAGACTTGCTTACACCTGACAGTCTATTGCAAAACTTCCTTCTGAGAGTCAAGACCTACTGTGTGCCAATGAGGTCTCATATACCCCAGGCTGACCCAGAACTTGCTATGAAGCTGAAGATGACCTTCAGATTCTGACCTTTCTGCTTCTACCTCAAAAATGTCATCACATCCAATTCATGTCACAGTCAGGGCTTCTTACATCAGCATGGACAATCTGCCCATAGTTTGATCAGCTCTGAATTCTGCAGGCCTGGCTGTTCCTCTTGATAGGTTCACACTCCTACTCACTCTGTTTGTTACCAGGATGCAATTCCAATTGTGTGACTAGGGTTCTGGTTTTCCTGTTACAGACATTCAGGTTAACTTTAAAATAGGGAGAGAGCCCCCTTTCCTCACATGAGTGCCCTTAAGAATGGATCTTTCTTTGACCATAGGTGGTCAAAGTTAAAGACTAAAGGTACAGGGAACCTGTAAGAGAGACAGGAGACCATGTCCTAAGGAATACAGGTGACTCTGGAGCAAGAAGTACACTTCTTTGACAGCCAGAGGGAAATGACCCTAGTCAAATGACAACAACTAAAGAGAGCAGCTTTCTCCTTCAAAGTCCCAATTATCAGTGTCTAAAAATCACACACTGGTCTCAGATGTTTTTACAAACTTATTTATATATACCCACAGAAATGTAAAGGTAGTAGTAATAACCTCTTTGTGTAAGTAGAAATTTGAGGTCCATCATACTTCAGGATTTTGTTATTGTTAATTATTTTATATTTAAAACTTTCTACTTGAGTTTATTTTGTCAAGAAGAAGAGGAGGAGAAGAGAAGAAGAGGAAGAGAAGAAGAAGGAGAGGGGAAGAAAAAGAGGAAGAGGCAGAAGAAGGAGAAGGGGGAGGGGGAAGGGGTGGAGGAGGACAAGGAAGAGGAAGAGGAGGAGGAGGAGGAGGGGGAGAAGAAGAAGAAGGAGGAGGAGGAGGAGGAGGAGGAGGAGGAGGAGGAGGAGGAGGAGGAAGAAGAAGAAGAAGAAGAAGAAGAAGAAGAAGAAGAAGAAGAAGAAGAAGAAGAAGAAGAAGAAGGTTCATAATGACAGAACTAACAAATGAAGTATATGTTTTGTTTGTGGTGTGCTTTAAGGCCCTACTTTAAAGTTTAGTGAGTGTGATGTGACAGCTATCTTACCCCTGTACTCAACACAAATAATTTGTCTCCTCGGGAACAGAATATGAAGTAAGAGTCTAGTTTTCCCAGCATTTTTTTCTCACCACCTAGGAAATGACACCTGGTCTCTATCCCATAATAAAGTGACTGAGACGCAACATCCTCAGACAAACAGGCACCAAAGAAGACGTGAAAACTTGTCTTCTATAAATTTTATAGTTTTTCTTTTATTTTTAAAAATAGCTATAATCTATTTTTTTCAAATTCAGTTATGAAGATATAAAAACGGATTCATAATATGGTCAGAATCCCCTGTCTAAACCTTTAACATCTATCCAGGTGCAATTCAATAGAGTAGGTGTTTCTTAAGGACTTTCAACGTTATTGCACTTAGTAGATTTATACAGTTTAGTAACCTACCTAGTAATGGGTAGGAACTCAGAATGCCCAGCATGAAACTTTAAAAGTAGTATTTACAAGGACCCAAAATGAATGTGTGTGTTTCTGGTGGAGCTTTCAGTCATGGGCTGTTTGTCTCTGGTGGAGCTTTGGATCATGACCCACCTCTCAAGTCCAGTCTTTGCATACTCACCCTTTTCTTCTCACCAAATTCTTCCATGCAACAAGTCCCTACCCAGGAACTTCCACACAGACTTCCATTTTAGGGTCTGTCCTCAGCGAGGCCCTCAGCTCCTATGCTGAGACTCAACCTGTAATTTGCTTGTTCCTATAAGATACTTCATAGTGCTTGACATTAGAGCTTTTCCTTACTTCAGCTTGTTCCTAAAGAATTTTATAAAAAAAGGAATTGCTCTATGGAAGTCTTAAGAAAAGTACTCACACGAAAGTATAATGACTGATTAAAGGGATATTGAACTAGTCAATTTGTGCATCTCATTGAACACTCTGAATCCTCTGAACCATGCTGTACTGGCTAGTTTTGTGTGTCAACTTGACACAAGCTGAAGTTTTCACAGAGAAAGGAGTTTCAGTTGAGAAAATGCCTCCATGAGATCCAGTGGTAAGGCATTTTCTCAATTAGTGATCAAGGGGGGAGGGCCCCTTGTGAGTGGTACCATCTGTGGGCTGGTAGTCTTGACTTCTATAAGAAAGCAGGCTGAGCAAGCCAGAGGAAGCAAGCAAGCCAGTAAGTAACATCCCTCCATGGCCTCTACATCAGCGCCCACTTCCTGACCTGCTTGAGTTCCAGTCCTGGCTTCCTTTCATGATGAACAGCAATTGGAAGTGTAAGCTGAATAAACCCTTTCCTCCCCAACTTACTTCTTGGTCATGATGTTTGTGCAGGAATAGGCAACCCTGACTAAGACACATGCCAATTTGACTGGAACTTTCAATACATGGAAAAGCCAGCTCCGTAAAAATTGACATTGGTGATATTTCTTACATATTGTGGACAGTCCAAGCAACTGTGTCAAAGAGATGGGGACTAGTACTTGTTTTAAGTGTTAAATTGAAATTTTAAAAAATTGTTGTTGATCTATATAAACAAGAACATTACCAGATGGAAAGTCCTGTTTCTGTTATTGGTGATATTGTGTTCTTAGTCCATACATGTGGATAAAGACACTGTTTCTTTGTAAGCAAATAGGTGCCATATTGCTTAAAGATTGTAAAAAAAAAAAAAAAAAAATCACCCTGTTTCTATGAGAATATCTAAATAGTGGTTTAAATATCATAGGCAACAAATACCTTAACATCAAAGGAAGTTCCAACAAGATTGTTAGGAAATGCCCAGGGTGTCTTCACCCTCCTTATATCCTTTAAAAGAGTTAACTCAAGTACAAAGATGTAACCAACCCCAACCTTTTCATAATGACTTGCTTTGAGAATAATCCAAAATGTCGATTCTTTTAAGTCCTACTAATAAACTTACAGGGAACTTTGAAAATACCTTTCAAAAATTATGATTCCAGATGTCTCCTCTAAAGATGAGTGGAGTAAAAGTTAGTGGGAAATGAAGACTGTGTTAGAAAACACGTGTTTAAATGTGGCTCTGGTTTCAGGAGCAATTAGTCTTGGACATGCCTTAGAGGCAGCTGTGCTGGGAGGTAGAAGCACTGCAGTTAAACCAGATTGACACACTTGAGTTCCCCTCCCCAGAAGATACAGTTCCCTTAATCCCTTTACCATTCTTCAACTTCTCACATGGTAACCTCCATCATGAACAATAGAGCAAACCTTCTCCTTGAAAACACACAGGAAACACAATTGCATCTTCTGTGTGGGCCACACACACCATGCTGACTTTGGGGATCATATGTGTGCTTTAGAGACAGAAGAATCAGACAGTCAAGACATACTCTGATACAAACAAATTCCTCCTGACAAGTGAGTACATTAAAAACCCTGGAGGTTTGCTTTTATCTGTTTGGGAAAGACTTATTCCTGGTGTCATGTGTTTGAGACGCTAAAAGATCCAAGCTGAATTCCATAGGAAGGTGTAAGGCATATATTCACTGTAGTTATTAGGAATTATTTTCAGCATTTAATGCTTCAATATAGATTTCTACACTCTAATGATATGCAGAACAAGCTCACTTTATATTTTATTTACAGTTTAAAATCCTTAAAGATTCATCTGTTGGATAATTTACAAGATGGAAATTATATTTATCAGATTTATAGATACTTTAAGATTTATTTACTAATGTTTAATATTAACATTAATATTAAACATGGGCTGCAAACACCTGAAACAAGAGAGTAAATAAGTCAGCATGGGAGGTACAGCAACCAAGAAAGGATGCCAGACCCCAAAGCCAGAGAGCAGATAGTTGCCTTCCTTCCATCTGTGGGACTCAGGATGGCTTCAATGGGGCCCGAATCTTAAATGTGTTTCTCTCCTTAGATATCTGATTTAGTTGTACTTTAACAAAGGAGAATAGATTCAAAATTTGAATCTTCACTCTAGAATTCTGATAACACAATTTGGGGGTGAATGATTCTTTTTCTTCTAGTGAAGAGCATTCTATTCTGATGACATTAAGTTCCTTAAAACCATGAACAAATCTGGTCTCTGCATTCAACAGCAGGCACAAAACCAACACATAGTGTGTATCCAATAAGTGCCCAATGAACACATAGTGTGATCACATGTATGAAAAGCAGCCATTTTTGAAGGCATTTTTTCTGGTATAAGTATAAAAGCTCAATTTCAAACTATATGAAGGAGGCATCTCTCAGGAAAACAAATCTGTGAAAGGTTATGTGAAAGGTCACAGCTTTTCTTCATAGTCTGTGAGTAAATTAATTGTGGGTAAAAGTTTAAGGCAGGAGTCAAGACGTACTGATGCAGGATGTGTAGCCAAATGCCTCCTCAACAGCATTGTAAATCCTCAGACATGAGTATACAAAAAGACAGCTTGGAGGTTCAGCATCTCAGT
The DNA here is from genome assembly GCA_028551405.1 of Uromys caudimaculatus. NCBI lineage: Eukaryota > Metazoa > Chordata > Mammalia > Rodentia > Muridae > Uromys > Uromys caudimaculatus. Next base: position 125,329,409 of record CM052704.1, read on the forward strand.
GCAGAAGTTTACAAAGGCAGGTCCTTCTCTTATTGTTACTAAATCCTGACTGAAATGAAAATTTCTGGTTTCTTTGAAGACTCAGTTGTGTCATGTGATGTTTTTCTGAAAGCTGTCTTATTATGAGAGGATAGTTTCCTGAGAGTAGACACATGGTATTTTTCTGGAAGCTTCCTGGAAAAAGGGCATGTGTTGTTTTGCTAGATTGGATGCTTGAGAGAACATGTGATATTTGGAAAGGATATAAATATATCCCAACAGAGAGTAGACAACACTGTGCGAGATTCACCTTGCCATTCTGTGATGGTCTTCATTGGACCTTGCTGACACTGGTCTTTGCTGACAATGCTGTGGCATTGGTCTGCCTTGTCTTCTTTGCTGATCATCATATGTTTTGACTTCATAAAGAGATATGCACCAAAGAACTTCTGGTGGTGTTCCAGCAGCTTCTTGCCACTTCCATGGATCAAGCTGATGGGCAGAACCTTGAGGTTTCTTTGGCAGTGAGTATGCATGGAAAATACTTTATAAATAGCTGTTCTCTGTATGCCCACATGAGGAAAGGATCAAACTGCCTTTGCTGATTCATGAATGGTGTTTTCAAGTGGATGAAGCTACCACTGCTGATTCATGTGAACTGAACTGCTGCTATCCCAACAAAGATTGGGACCATCTCCAACGAACTATTTCTAAACAGATCCACATCTTCCTTTGCCCTATTAATCTTTCCTTTCCACTACCTCTGGTGGGTGGTAGGCTAGAAGGAAGGTTAAGTCATATAAGAACCCTTACCAAAGTAGGATTTTAAAAATTGAAGCCTACACCTAACCTTCATCCAAGGAAACCATGAATCACATGCAAGCTCTGTTTTCTGTCAGAAGTTACTAGACATGCACAGAAACCAGCTCCAGTTCACAGTATGAACCACTCAGCACTATAGGTCTTGGAGTTTAATCTTTTCTTCTTTTCATTTTCTGCCTCTTCTTTGGGTGAGAATTGCCTAATTGTGTGTGTTGCCAAGTTCCCTGCCTACTCACTGTATTTCCCATTTTACAAATCACATCACTAAAGAGCCAATGTTTGAAGGTAGAGGGGGAGGAGCATTTTATGGTTGAGGTCATAAAAAGTATAAGAACTGCAAGTGTCTTTAAATATTTAAGAAATACAACAGAAGACAAGACTTTCATTAGTCAGTGTTGCTGGAATAGCAGGAACTAAAAAGATGCAGTGTAAAACAGTGGGTGATGTTCTTGGAATAAAGTCTACAAGGCAAAATAAGATTTAATTAAAATTTTAAGACTCTCATCATTATTGAGAGCATTTGCCCACTAAGGGCATTGTTAATGTAGTTCTCATAAGAACGTGGTGACTCTGAAGATTATCATTAGCTGATAAGACTGCTGTCAAGGAGAGATAATTGCTTGTTTCAATTGGCTGAGTTACACAAAATTAATTTACCTACTATGTGTAGTACTCCACGCACTGAGGAGGATATGAAGTTACAACAGAATGTTTATAACTTGTAGTGCTATTTTTTGTCATGCAAGAATGTTGTCTTTGTCTGAGTGTCTCTTTTCTGTTGCTGTAATAAAACACTTTAACCAAAAACAACTTAGGGAAGGAAAAGATTTGTTTTGTTTCTTCTTCCAAGTCATAGATCACCACTGAAGAAAGTCAGGACAGGACCTCAAGTGGGAGCTTGAAGTATAAACTGTGAGGTACATTGTTTGCTGGTTCACTCCCAGGCTCAAGCTCTGTTGCTTTCTTATACTTATCAGGACCACCTGCCAAGGGGATGATGCTGCCCATAGTAGGCTGGGCCCTCCTGCATCAATTAACAGTTAAAACTGTACCAAAGATGCATCCTAGAGCAAATCTGGTCTGAGCGACCCCTTACTGAGATTCTATTCTCAAATGACTCTAGATTGTGTAGAGCTGACCAGTTTGTTGAATCTGACTTTCCCCAAGATAAATGACTCAGGAAGAATTTTGAGCCACACAGGTAGGCAACTGGACCAAGTAAAATGGAGATAAAATAAATTCTCTTCCAGAGCTGTGATGCTGTGCTGGTGCTTGCTGTGGTAACTAGACTTCATTCTTCTGGGTCTTCTGAAGAACCATGTGAGTTTACTTCAAGCCTGCACACAGCTGATGCTCTAAGCCAATGAGACTGAGGCAAGCCACAAATGGTAAACTCAGTATATTTTGAATTTTCCTCATGTAGGCATACAGAGAACATCTATTTATTATTTTCCATGCATACTTACTGCCAAAGTCACCAGGGAAGATAAGAAAACAAAGCGTAGACTTTTCATTAAGGGACAGCCAGAGCAAGATCACAAGAGATGCAACCAGGCTGCAAAGTCTTCCAGGGAAGGCACTGAGGATCACAGATATAAGCTGTGTGAGATGCAACCAGGCTGCAAAGTCTTCCAGGGAAGGCACTGAGGATCACATATATAAGCTGTGTCTGGGTTTCTAAGAGCAAGGCAGTCAGACAGAATATGTGGACAGTTCTGAAGTAGTTGTGTGATTGCTACTTTCTCAAATGTCTATACCTTCTGCTGCATGAGACCCTCCTTCTGCTGCATGAGATCCTGTTCCAAAACGCAGATGTCTCTCTTGGAGCCATGAGAGGGCATCATGGATTCTTCTTGTTTAAATACCTATGCATTTTTGTCATTAGCTAAGCAATGTGCTTAGTACTGGTTTGTCCCACAATACTGGAGGCAATCTGTGTCCTCTATGGTCAGCTGAGAAAACAGGTATAGAGATGGAAGATTGTTTCTAGCTTGCCCAGAGATTAAGAACTGAAGTCTTCCTCCTCCCTCATATATTCAAACAGAATCATGGACAAGAGTGACTCTTTAATAGTTCTTCTATGAGTGTTTGTTGTGTATTTAGGATATGAGGACCTTACAGTCAATCAAGGAGATGGATTCTCCTGTCCAGTAAGATGAATGTTTTAGTGGTGACAGCCTTCCCAGCCCTGAACTCCCAAAAGTGTTGTCTCCTCTGTTTCTTGATCATATAGCAAAGCTTCATGGAAATGCAGAAATTAAAACATCTACTAATTTGGTTCCCTGTTATAAATGTTCATTATCACCAAGCACTTGAAGAAAAATAAAGCAAATAAAACCCTTGCTGTTAAGAGACAAGGGCTCTCTCCTAAAGATGCTATGTCGAAGTATGAAGGACTGTTCAAACCAGTGACAATGGGGAAGGTAGGAGACAGCAGACACCATAGGGTGTATCTCAGGGTGGGTGTATCTCACAGAGGTGAAATCACAGAATCCTCCTACCTCCATGTGACCACCCAGAACTGAATCTCCACAGCCATGCCTATAAAGCTGAGGGGTTGTAGAAGCTGAGCTCCTTAGAGTTCTGGAATGTCCTAACAATGTGAGCAAAAGGCATTGGAGTAGAATGTTAGTTCCAAAGACTGTAATGCAACCCCAATGGAAGGTGGCTGAAATAAATGTGGAGAGGTTCTCCATGAGTCTGTGGTGGAATGTGGTGGAACAGACAGGAAACAGTCTGGAGAGACAGCTAGTGAATATGCCACATAATCTCAGATTCCCAACTAACCATTTAGACTGTATCAGGACTTTCTCAATGACCAAAAGATGCTGACAATTATTAGAGAACCATTAGGAGAAACTAAAGTCTGTCTTAAGCATGAAGAGGGGAAGAATTTAAATCCATCAGAACCACAGCTTAGGTTGTCATCTCCTTCCTGGATTTTGAAAAGCCAAAAGTAATACAGAAGATAAAGGATATTTTAAAGGGGAAAATGCTATCACAATCAAACCCTATGAAGCTCTTGATCTGTTCCAGAATAAGACATGGTTTGTTTTGGGAAGCCCTACCACAAGAGGCCAAGAATAAAACATAATAAACAAGACAATGTCATCATTAAGGCTCCATGTTCAGAAATACTATATAGTAACCTAAATAATTTCACAGGCACAAAAATCCATGAGCATATAGAGAAAGAATCTTAAAAATTCCTTAAATTTGAACTTTTCTTTGGCAGTTTGAAATTCCTATCAACTCTTCCCATGCAAGCAATGAAGACATAGCTCAGTGACCTAGAGACACAGCTGGCCTCTATTTTTATCTCTGTAAAGCCTTCTTTTGTTTGTTTTTGTTTTTCAGCAAGAGGATGACTTAAAGGCCCAAACTTGAGCCTACATACTGAAGTACTAAAGACAATTTATACTGTATTTTGTATGTGTACATTTCATACAATGAAGACTGCTTTTCAGGCACATATGCACACACTGAAAAATATGTATGGCACATTTAAAAAATGTTTGCAAGCCAACCTGAGATGCATAAGGCTGCATAACCAGATATGCCAATTTCAGAGCCATTTAGGATTATGTAAAGCAGCCTACACTGATAGATACTTCACACCAGAGCTAGCATGTCCACATAAATTACTTCTGGTTTAGGGGAGTAAACAAAAACTCAAGCCTAAATGGAGAATGCTGTGGAGATATTCAAACTCTGAAATTTTATTTCCAAGACTAGAATGGATAGAAGAAGACAGCAGAGCTTGTCTATGTTTGGTTGATTGCTTTTTAAAATTCTCTTTATCCCAAATTAGAGGTAATGGTTTTGGAGAGTTTCCTGTGGCTCTGTGTAGATAAAAGTATTTGTCTACAAATGGACATATGTCTGAATGAAGGCAATAATGCAGATGAATTTGAATTTAAAACCACAGTGTAATTAAAGCTCTGGAGACATGATGACATAGCAGAAACTTTGGTAGAATGGGATTCAAGGACAGAGGTCTGACACACAGTAACTTAGCAGTTGCCAGGAGCAAGTTAGGAAGACAGTTTTGTGCTCAGGAAGAGAGGAATGGAGAGGAATGGGTGATTTTTCCCCTACTTTTTCCTCACTTCAACACAACATACAATCTGTTACGGTATGAGTCTGAATGTCTTCCACAGGTTCCTGCGCTGAGCACTTTGTCCTTTTCTTTGGGGCTGTGTGTAAGGAAGGCTGTGCTGATTACGTATAGAGCCAGGTCACTAGAGGCCTTTGAAATTACACCTACCAGAATGCACTGTAATATGGATGCCTTCCACTACAATCTCTGGGCACCAAGAACTGAGCCTGGCCCCTCCAGCCCCTCCCTCACCATGACCTGAGCCCCTCCCTGACCATTACCTGAGCCCAGGCCTTCTTTACCTTGGTCATAACCTCTCTATCCCAGATGAACCCTCCTCCCTTAAGTTGCCCACAGAAAGTACTGACACTGAGGATTTCTATAGGAAAAAAATGTGTTTGCCAACCATGTGGATGGACATTTTGAAAACAAAACTCTGAAGCAATGGGAGTTTTTTCTATGACCCAAGACCCGTAATATAAGAAAAATATACCAACATGAACTTGTCAACTTAATTTCTTCTACACCAGAGAAGGCTGTTGGAATCAGTGGCCTTGTGTCTCCTTTCATTACCTTGTTAGGTACCAGAGGAGCCCTCTGTGGTAGGGATTGTAGATTGGGCTATGCTCTGCCAAATTAAGGGTTGTTTGCAAAGTGTCACATGGCATGTGAATCTCTTACATGCCCAAGAGCAGGATGAGGTATGATGGTGTGCTCAGTGCAAAGCACCCTGAAAATTTGGCTGTCTTTAGCTCTGCAGCACAGCCACTGTACTGCAGGGGTGTGGTTCCCTAACACCAACATTTAGAAGATCTCACTGTGCAGGATGTACACTACTGACACTGGAGGTCACTCACTATGCCACAGATGTGAGATCTTATTTTTAAGTGTGAGAAAGCCTGATTTAGCCAGGTGTGTGGTGCATAGGTGTGGTGCATAATCAGAACCTCTAGATACGCCTGCATCCTGGTGGTGTAAAGGGTGGATATTGACAGGAGAAAGATATCCTTTGAGCAAACTCTCTACAATGAGGCCGAGTCATATTGTCTGTATGACCTACTAAATGGTACATGATTACTCTATATCTAATGTATGCTCTACTCTGGGTACCCATCAATAATTCTTCTTTGCATGAGACCTAATTGGGTGCAAATTGTTCAATTCTCACTTAGGTGTAACTTCCTCAGGAATTCATAAGTTAAGGCCAGTTTTGTCTTGCAGAAGCAGAATTCATATGACTTAAGTAATCCTACCTAAGATTGCAAGAGGAATCTTAATCATCCATTCAAAACTAGTTGAGTATATTAAGAAGATTGTTTAGGCAAGTAATTGATATTGAACCAAAACTAAATATTTTACAGTTACGTGTGTTCCTTCCTAAAAACTGGAGCAATAATACAAGGAGAAACTGCTGAGGCTGAAAATAGTATAAAGCAGCCAATGTGATTGGCAGTGACTATTGGAATGGAGTCAGCCAAAGTGACTGGGAGTGACCATTGGAATCAGACAGTGAGGGATGAGCTAGAACCCAGGTCACATCTTGTATCCACAACCAAGAGAGACCCCAGTTTCACACACCATCCGAGCTGGGCACTTCCCTCCCTGCCTGAAGAGTAGCCAGCCTGGGGTAGTTCTCTGAAAACCCCATATGCGGGTATCTATGGCAAACAGAGACTCTATAGCAGAACAGGTCACACTTGCAGTATGGAAAGATGACTAGCCAGGCTAATGGAACCTATTTAAAATAAAATCTAGCCGGGTAGCGCACACCTTTAATCCCAGCACTTGGGAGGCAGAGACAGGTGGATTTCTGAGTTCAAGGCCAGCCTGGTCTACAGAGTGAGTTCCAGAACAGCCAAGGCTACACAGAGAAACCGTGTCTCAAAAAACCAAAAAATAAAATAAAATAAAATCTAAAGAATCCACAAAATCAAACACAAAGAGTTGCTGGGTTTTGTAAGATAAAGTAGAGAACATTCTTGTTAAAGCACTGGTTTAACCCATGTAGGTTAGGAATGAAGTAAATGTGCTTGTTCTGTGGAAGGGGAGTGAGCTGAGCAGAAAGTCTGATGGGGACAGGAGGTGGCATTTGGTACTTAATGTGGAAGAGGGTGTAAGGGTGCAAGCTTACTTCCAAAGCCTCTGCACATGTTGTGGGGTGATAGGACAGCCATGTATTCAGAAGAAAAGCCTGAATGTGTCTGAGTCATCTGTAACCAGAAAACAGAGGCATATGATCCTGAATACAGCTTCACCTTTAAAAGTCTGTCCCCTTACCCTCAAGAAAAAGAAAAAAAGAAAGAAGTGAAGGAGAGGGTTGGAAGGGGAGTAAAGGCTTCCCCCAGGAGGCACTGGACATCCCAAAGGTTTTACGTTAAAATTTCCTTGGGCTCTTGCTCCCTGCAGTAAATTTGTCAACCTCAGAGTCATCAAATGATCATTTTAAACAGAGCAACCTCTTGAGTGGCTTCTCAGTCAAATCAGAGTCCTTCCCGCAGCCTGGCTCAGCCTCTGAGCAGCTGATCTCCTCAGCAAGCTACTGTACCCTTCACCAAATCAGAGGAGCCCAGCCTAGGTGATCCAACAGAATTAGGTCATTGTCAGCACAGGTTGACCTACTCAGTATCTTTCACAGTGATATCTCTTATGACATGTAGGACATCCTGTGTGATATCTTGTGTGATCTGCTGGAAGAAGATAGTCTGATCAGCACAACTCTGTGTAAGACAAAGCCTGGGTGTCCTCTCAAATATGTCCAATAAGCCTTTGCCCTTGTTATTAATAATATTAAATATGTTCTAATATTTTAAGGTCAATGAGCAATGGCAGTACAATTTATTTTTTAATATTTTTATTTATTTATTTATTTATTTGTGTGTGTGTGCATGTGTGTGTGTGTGTGTGTGTGTGTGTATGTATGTGTGTGTATGAGTATGAGTGAGCATTCCCATTTTACAAATCAAATGTGGAGATCAGAGTACAATTTACAGTTGGTTCTCTCCTTCTACTATGTGGGTCCTAGAGACTAAACTCAGGCTCTCAGCCTTGGCAGCAAGAGCTTTTACCCTCCGAGCCATCCCACCAGTGCCAGAATAATCTGTTCTTGAAGGAGAGAATCGAAACTACATATCTTTGTCTGCATGTTGCTTTTTGTGCTTCAATCCCAGCACCAACAGTGGAAGAGGTAGAGGCAGAGGCAGAGATTCTGAGCTTGCCCTGAGGTGTAAATGGTAACATGAACATGTGAAGTTAGGAATGAGATCTCGCAGTCCTTGGCTAACTGTCCTCCATTTTTGTCTTTTCGATGGTAGCTATTCTGGATGAGAAGGCAGGTAACCACTGTTTTACACTGGAGAAAATCATCCTATGATTTCATTCACAAGTAAAATAAAACGCACATTTGCTATGTGGCACCAAGAGTGTTTAAAAGTATGTTGTTTTAATTGTAAACTAGTTAATTTAAAAGTATACGATTGGTAATATTTTGTTGTGTTTAAGAAAAAAGGTGATGTGAGTTGAAGACGAGATGGAGCTTTAGGAAGAAAATGGCATTGCTAAGAGAGGGCAAAATAGAAGTTTATATGGGAGTAACCATAGGGCCATGTCTACAGCACTTACCATCATATTCCTGTCACTTAATATTTTCTTTGATGCTTAGTTCCATAAAAACTTACTGAATTAAAGAGAGCCAATTTTGTAAGACCAAAGTACACATTGAAACAGGAATTTCTTCATTTAATTGAATTGTCCCCTTGAGAATTTCTTGGGCACCTGTTATGTGCCCAGATTTTGTTTCAGTCAATAGAAACATAAATGAAATATGAATGACGCTAGAAATAAATATATGAACACATATTTGCAGTGTAGGTGATAGTGGGATTTCAGAGGACTGTAGAAGGTGTACACAGAAAGGCTCGACAGAAAGGAACACTGTGATGTGTGAGACAATGAACAGGCCTCCTGAGGTCACCCATGCTCTGTGTGGATCCTTCCTTAGTGTGTAATGATAAAAGAATAACTTGCCTTTACTCCATGTGGTTAGTGCTGAAATCCCCTCTTGTTCACAAAGCCACTCTCCGTGCATTCCATTACTGTCTCTTCACTGTTCCTTTCATCGCACTCAGGATTTTTAAAAACAACAACTCCAAAGTAGCTGTTAACAATTACATATCCATATTTATAAAATACTCTTCCAGGTCTTCATCAAGCAAAAGTAAGGATTTCCATGATTTTACGTTAGATATCTTAGGTATCAGATACTGAAAAGCTCTGTTAGCCCCAGAGTCAGGTTCCTCTTTTCACTGAAAACACCCACTTCTGACAGATGTGCTCATTTCAGTGGTTACTCTTGCGTCCCTTTCTCTGCTTATTAAAAAGTTGTGACTCTGCCCCACCCCCCACACATATGTCACAGATGTGCAGCTTGGTATTCATGTGGGTCCCCAACAACTGGAGGGGCACTGTCCCTAAAACTATTGCCTGTCTGTGGAATATGTTCCCCTAACTGGACTGCCTTGTCTGTCATCAGTGGGAAAGGATGTGCCTAGCCCTGCAAAGACTTGATGTGCCAAGATCAGAGAATACTGGAGGTTTGGGGGCTGAGAGACCACCCTCTGAGAGGAGAAGGGGAAGAAGGGAGATGGGATAGGGGACAGTGTGAGGAGGGACAGCGATAGGGATATAAAGCAAGTAAAAAAAAGTTGCAGCTCCAACACTGGGGTTCACTGCGTACCCCTACCACTATGGTAGTCAGTGTCTCCCTCATCCCCTATAATTTCTTACAAATACCAGAACATAATTATTGCTCTTCTTACATAGTGACCTAGTCCTTTATGAAGCTTTTGTTCAAACTGTTCTGCTGGTGATTCAAATTCAGAACCATAGACACTGCTCCCGGATTTGAATTGTAGACTTAGGCATGAAATGTATGTCTTTATTACAGGATTCAATTTCAACAAGAAAATAGGACTTGAAATGCAGGTTTCATTAGCAGGAGGTACTTAGAAGCAAGCTGGCAGGCATGTTGTTCTTGCTACTATATTGTGATAAACAAGTATCAGTTCCAAGCCAGTGTGAGTATCAGTGATGCTCAGTTTCAGGAGCAGCATGATCCATGCAGCCCTCAGCAACAAACAACCTTGTCTACCAAGAGCTGCGGTAGACCTGCTTGGTAGGCAACAGTCACACCCTAAGCCTGGTGACTCTTCAGGGCTTCTGTGTGTTGTTATACTTGACTCTTCAGGGCTTCTGTGTGTTAAGCTATACTTTCTAATGTATCCATGCAGCCTATACATTCCTAATGTATACATTCACCTGTACTAAGCTCTCATCAAGATGTGAACTCTTTCCATTACAAGTCCTGTTGTTACCTGTCTATAGCTGCAGTTTCAGTCCGGCCCCTTCAGGCCAGCAAGGCTGATCTATATCCGAGACTCCAGCATTTTGCCTGTAATCTCTTTCCTAACACTTCTCCCATGTTACTTGCTGCATCAGAGAGTAGATCCCTGTAACAAAACTTTGTAAAAGCAACTCTGTCCCGTCCAGGCAACTTCATATGATAATTTTTCTATCAGTAGAATTTGCATGTTCAATTCAAATGTTGTATGGTATTGTGATACAGTTGTTTAAATGTCTTCACACGCATATAAAACGAAGTCCTGGAAAAGGAAAATCTACTTTTGTTTGTTTGAGGTTTTTCCCAGCATTTGATTATTATTTGATTATTTTATTATTATTATTTGACATATTATTTGGCTGTTCAAGGAAAGCTTCACAAATGTATGCATAAGTGGATATTGTCTGTGGGTGCAAATAATTATAGTACACATAAGAGGAGTAAGAGTATCAGTGGACCTTATTGGGTCCAGAAGCTATCTACAGTTTACACCATGGCTCTGCCAGGTGGATTTTATCATGACTCTTTTGCCCTTGAGAAAACTGACCTCAAGAGGTTAATCCTAATAGACCAGATGAGGCTAACCATTTCTGCCCCCAGCACCACCCCAGTTGGATATTGTCAAGAACACCAGAATATGAGAACTATCTTTGACTGACTCTCTTCCATTCCTTTCCAGCTCCAAGCACAGCCCAGTATGGAATTACTGGGAGTGCCTGTGACCTCTTCTCCTGCTGGAGCCTTGCGTTGACACTATCTTCTGTCATCAGTATATTCTACCTGAAGAATGCCGTCCTACAATGAATCTAAAGACCCGTGAAAGGCTTTTAAGGAGTCTCTGGGAGTGCTGATGGCTGGATCCAATCTGGTGCAGTTGGGTTGAAGCAGCGTGGGATACAATCGGCCGTCTGTATGCGGGTGACGCCTTTTGTCTGTGGAATCGCTGGTTGTGTAAATACTTTCATTCTCCTCTCCTTTTGATTAGACACACGACCTTGTGAAGCACTGCACATTGTCCCTTTTTTAAGATGTGAAAGGTCTGAACTTACTTTTAGAGGATATTAATTGTGATTTCATGTTTGTAATCTACAACTTTTCAAAAGCATTCAGTCGTGGTCTCTAGGCTTCCGGCTGTAGTTTACATAACAAATATTGCAGTGAACCCATGATTCTTTAAGGCTGCAATACAAGGGTCCCGTGCCCTTTTTCAGTAAGAGTCAACCCACATTTACAAGAACACTTTTTTTTCCTTTTTTGATAAAAATTCAAATAATATTGCCTTCAGATCATTTCTTCAAAATATAACACATATCTAGATGTCCCTGCTCGCATGACATCCAGGTTTTGGAAATGAGCCTTGTAATATAACTCGCTATGCTTCTCCTTCTAATTTTAGCATGGGTGTGCCTTCATAAAATAATCTCTTTGTCTCTGACAAATACATAATGTTTTCCTAAACCTTGCAATTTGGAAGCAAAAAAAAAAATAGTAAATTATACCAATAAGCTAAACTCTACCCCATTTTGGGGGGCCAAATAGCTATTAGGCTATGTCTAGTCATTACCCATGGGGCCTGAGAACTTTGTTCACAGCATCTCAGTTTTCTTGATAAAACAATTTAATAACATGATTGAAGTTGAGGTTAAATACTAGTGTCACTGTGGGAAAGCATAACCCATCACAGGACAGCACGACCTATTTTAGATACTGCTGGTAAAGCACCAGTCTCCTGCACTATTGAAGTTGATACCCTAACACGGCTTCTCTGCACGGACTTCAGCCCTGTCACCCAAGAGACATGAGGCAGTGAGTGCTCAGATTAGGCTTTGACATCAGTAAGTTACAGTGACAGAAACCCTGGAGACTCTCCATCTGATTTTTCCGTCCTTTGGTTGATAGGAATGCACCTTATGTTCTTTAAAATTCCAAAATGTGTTTTAACAAGTATTGTGCGTCCGTGCACAACAGATCAGCCCTGAAGTAACTAACTCTTTACCAAAATCTTGGTAGTCATTACCACTCAAACTGATGCCAAAACTGAAGACTCACCATGCTTCACTACATCTTACAGGACACATATGAGATGCAACCAAATGGACACACCAGAAGGAGGGCATCATCGGATATGTTGATCACTCAATGATTGTGAATATTACATTTTTTCTATTTAAAAAAACAAAACTACATTTTTGAAGGAAAATGCTGTTAGTCTAACTACTATATTACAGGAATAGGTTCATGGTCTTGCTTTTGACCAAAGAAAGACCAGAGCCTTGAAAGCCATTTTTCAGGTCTGATGAAGTTGCCAATTTCAGCACGCCTAGGTTTCTACAGTGACCTTCTGCACACCCTAACTAAAGACCTACTCTCAAAACTACACACAAGGACTTTTACAGTGATTATTTTAGATAGTTCATGTTTTGCCCTAGAAGGATGGCTTTAAATTTTTTATTTTTTCCCAAACAAATTTTCGACCCAAAAGACACCATAAATCTATTTTAATTAGGAAAATGAATCATAAGTGAGGAGACATAAATACATAGTCTTCCCATGAAATGGCAATAATGTGGCATAATGCTATGAAATTTACTAGCTGTAATAAATTTATGTCATTTTGATTGATATATTAAAAGTGAATTTTGAAATTTATAGCATTTAAATTTCTAGGTGATTTGCTACTAAAAATGTTCTTTGTGGAATTAGTGAGCAAACAACAGAATTTTTTTCTTTGTATTGCAGCTTTAAAGTAGCACACTCCACAATAACCTACTTGTTAGAGATAGCGGTGCTACCATGGAGTGTTGGCCACCGGAACCGCTGTTTGGGGAGAGAAGCAGTTGGAGAATGCATATTATACCGTGACTGTTTCCCTAGAGTTAAAAATGCCTCCTCTGTGTAAGGTGTGTAGGGTACATGTGAGGTAAACTGAGGTATAAAATACAGATGAACCAAATAATTAGTTCTAAGTGTTGTCATGATTCCGAATTCGTGGAGTCCGGTGTTTTTCCATAGAGTGTGACGAAGGACAGTCATAGCTCAGTAGCTACATGTATTTGACTTTATGTTAGAAGAGACTTTCTTGAGTGACATTTTAATAGAGGAGGCATCCGCTATGTTTTTCTGTATTATGGCAGCATAGTCCTTAGGCGCCTGGACAGAGTGAAACCATGAGTATTTATGAGTTCAGTATTGTTCAAATAAGGCTACAGTATTTGCTTTTTTGTGTGAATGTATTGCATATAATGTTCAAGTAGGTGATTTTACATTGACGGGCATCTGCAATGTCTGATTACTCCATTTTCTCAGTCCTGACTGTACAAGATTGTTGCAATTTCAGAATAGCAGTCTTATGAAGTTAATTTATCTTTTGATTTACAACAATTTCTTTAGCTATTCATTTCAGCGTTATGTTTTCCACAATATCCATTTGTGGGATTCCTTTTGTTGCCCCTAAATTTTTAAAGAAAGAAGGAAAGAAAATAACAATAGAGAAAGGAGAATGAGGAAAAGAAGAAAAGAAAAAAGAGTATGGGGGATAAATAGAAATGACTGAAGGAAGCGAAGAGATGAGGAGGGGGAGTGGGGGGAGAGCTGGAATCTTCTGCTGATGAGCCTATTGGGCTGCGTTCTTGGTTTAACTGCAAATGGCCTAATTTTTTTCCCAATAATCTTATTCTAAACCTAAGTCCTGCTATACTCTGTGGTCCTGCTCGGCAAAATTTATGGAATGATTGGCACTGGCCCAGGCCACAGTACTGAGTGCTTTTTGCAGACCCTGAGATTTGAGAGAAAGCATTTCAAACATAAAGTCACTTTGGGGTTCACAGCTTCACTGAAAAATTATCTTCTCATAACATTTATGCTATGTCTAGAAAGTAGACTGGAAAGCTAAGAATCACCCAGATAATTCAGGATAAAGCTGCACACATATAGAGAAGTGCCCCAATCTGTGAAGTCTGAACACTCTGAGCAACTGAACTATCAAAGTCAATCAATGGTATTGATCAAATTACTGAATAATTGTTAATTTACCCATTGTACTTAGCTTTGTAACACAGCTGAAAGTTACCTATTTAATCTTTTCAATAAAAATTGTTTTTTTGAAATCCAGAAGTGATTTTAAAAAGAGGTCAAGTTTCTAACTATTTATTGAAGTGTGTGGGTGTACAGTATTTCAATAGATATGAATATGGATAAATGGTATTGCCTTAAGATCCTTTGAAATGTACTTACTTTAAAGACTGGAAAACGCCTTTCCTGTCTTTAGTAAAACATCCATATTTCATAATCTGATGTAAAATATGTTGTACTGTTTCCAATAGGTGAATATAAAGTCAGTTTATCAATTAAAATATGTATTTGACTCATTTTAAACTCTTTTAGTCTGAGAAGCAAAGACGTGGTAGCTTAGGCCTGCTCTCCCATTGTTTCCTGTCTCTCCCATACTGCATGGTGACATAGTATGAGAACTTGAATTCCATGGCTCTCAAGGGCTCCAAGCTGGATCTGTTATGATTCCCTAAAGGTCTGACAATATGCACAACATTTGTCCAAAATTTACTTTCTGAGTGTTTACTTGAAGTGGGACATGTCTCTGGTAGAGCCTAGGGGGTAAAATCCAATTCTCATGCACACTGGCAATCCAAATGCCTGTACAAGTCTGTGGTTTCTTAAAAGGGATGGGGATAAAGCAATGGAAAATATACAAACCACTCAGGGCGTCTAAACACAGCTTATTTTCTACATCTTGCTTTCTAAGCAAAGGCTGCTCTGCCAATACTACAATATATAAATGAGTGCATTCGACAAGAGTGATTGATTTAATCCCTCTTATCTAAATCTGCCTATCTGTGATCACAACAAAATTAATCAGAATGTTGAGGCTGGAGAGACAGGAAGGTTGGGGCTGAAGAGATGGGAATATTGGGGCTGGAGTGATAAGAAGGTTGGGGCTGGAGAGAAAGACAGCCAGCATTCCCTTGCTGCTGCTCTTACAGAGGATCCAAGCTGTAACCACCACACAAATGATGTCTCACAACTGGGTGCAACTCCAGCTCAAGGGATCTGATGCCCTCTTCTGTTCTCTACAGGTACTGCATTCATGTGTAGATACACGCACACACACACACACACACACACACACACACACACACACACACACACACTCATAAACACACATTCATATACACATGCGTACACACTCATTCAAACACACAGATACAAACATATACACTCATTCATACACACACACACACAGAAACACACAGACATACATACACTCACACACATAGAGACACATACACACTCATTCCAACACAGATACAAACATATACACTCATTCATACACATACACACACACACACACACACACACACACAAACACACAGACATACATACACTCACACACATAGAGACACATACACACTCATTCCAACACAGATACAAACATACACACTTATTCATACACAGAGAGAGGGAGAGAGAGAGAGAGAGAGAGAGAGAGAGAGAGAGAGAGAGAGAGAGAAACACAAACATACACTCATACACATAGAGACACATACACAGACACATCAAAAATACTTATTAAAATTAATAATTAATTGTAGCTGTGTAAAAGGTCAAACAAAACATCAAATTGGTTTAAAAGGCTACTTATAAATATGGGTGTAACTGCAGTTCTGTGGAAGCATACACCAAACTTCTCCCCTCACAAAAAGTGAAACACAATAAGATGTCAGATCCTCCTCTAATTCATCTTCTTGCTCTTTGGATGTTCGTCCTAAATTCAATTACATAATGGAAACAGAATCAGCATATACGAAAACTGGAATCAAAGCATGAAGAATACAACAGGTCAGAACACCTACACTTCAATATTACCTGAATATATGAGGAAATAAAAAGTCATGTCAGCTACTGAGAAGAAATGTAAGGATCCTGAAGGAACACAATTCCAAGAATAGTACATTTAATATGCCCAAATACCAGATTGGATGTCTTTCATCTGGCCTCCATGTTTACAGACACGTTCACCAGATGACTCCAAACTTACAGAAAGGATTTAGGAATCCACATACTAAACTGGTGAGCAAACCAAAGCTGCCCATAGACAAAAAATACCATCTATGCTACCTTCTAGAAGCACTACCTGATGCAAGAACAAGAGATCCACCTACCTCAGGACAGTCCCACTGGCCTAACACCTCACCTTATATTCTACCTTGTCAGAATTGAGACCCTCACTTCACAGTAAGAGCTCTGGACACTCAGTGGTCTAATTAGGGAAGTTTATTTTAACATTCTGCATGGTTGGGCACCAGCTCTGATAAGCCCTAATCACAACTCTCTGCTCCCTCTTCCCTTGGCTGGGTACTTGAAGGAGGTATGATCTTCCTGATTACTAGGTATCAGCAGCCCCCAATCCAAATTCCCACCCTGTATTCCTGTTTACACTTTGCCTAGTTCTATACTCCATAAAATTCAGAGCCTTAACTAGTATGTATCTGGGAGCTCTACATCCTTCCTTCCTTCCTTCCTTCCTTCCTTCCTTCCTTCCTTCCTTCCTTCCTTCCTTCCTTCCTGAGACATCTCATAACTCACATAGCAGACTGTAGTTCTCATCCCTAACATAGTCTGGAAGTACCAGGCAACCAATGACTAGAAAAAGAGATAACTGGGCTTCAGGCTTACCTGAAATTAGTTTTTATTAAATTATATTTTTTACTTACATTCCAAATGTTGTCCCCCTTCCCGCCCCCCCCCCGAGTTCTTCACCCCATCCTCCCTCTCTTTTGCCTCTGAGAGTGTCCTCCCTCAGCCACCCTCCCTCACATAACCCCCATTCCCCCCACCCCCAGTATCCCCCTTCCCTGGGGCATCATATCTCTATAGGTTTAAGCATATCCTTTCTTACTGAGATCAGACAAGGCAGTCCTCTGCTACATATGTGCTGGGGACCACGGACCAGCCCATGTATGCTTTTTGGTTGGTGGCTTAGTCTCTGGGAGCTCTGAGGAGTCCAGTTAGTTGATACTGTTGTTCTTCTTACGGGGTTGCAATGCCCTTCAGCTCCTTCAGTCCTTCCCCTAACTCTTCCAGTACAATGGTTGGCTGGTAAGTATCTGCATCTGTGTCTGTCAGCTGCTGGTTGAGCCTTTCAGAGGACAGCCATGTTAGGCTCCTGCCTGCCAGCACAACATGGCATCAGTAATAGTGTCAGGGTTTGGTGCCTGTGCATGGGATGGATCCCAAGTAGTTAACCTGAAATTTTGAGTGAACTTTAAGTGTATCCAGAGAATATTGAAATGGACCACAATGCTTCATTTCTTACAAGGACACTCACCAGACACCAATGCCTTGGCTTTCACAGTGTTGTAAAATAATCTAAGGTGGAAAACACCCCTATAGTTTCATGTTGTAGGAAATAGCCTATCTACTAAACGGAGCATTGGAACGATGTGTGGAATGCACACCTCTCCAGTGTGTGTCGCTCCCCAATAGACTCAGAGTAGGAAAATAGATGTCTCAAACATCTAGGCATATATTCCCATTTGTATACCAATATATAGATTTATTTGTATATGTGTCTGTACTGGCTGGTTTTGTGTCAACTTGACACAAGCTGGAGTTATCACACAGAAAGGAGTTTCAGTTGAGAAAATGCCTCCATGAGATCCAGCAGTAAGGCATTTTCTTAATTAGTGATCAAGGGGGGAGGGACCCTTGTGGGTGGTATCATCTGTGGGCTGGTAGTCTTGACTTCTATAAGAAAGCAGGCTGAGCAAGCCAGGGGAAGCAAGCAAGCCAGTAAGTAACATCCCTCCATGGCCTCTGCATCAGCTCCTATTTCCTGACCTGCTTGAGTTCCAGTCCTGGCTTCCTTTCATGATGAACAGCAATTGGAAGTGTAAGCTGAATAAACCCTTTCCTCCCCAACTTACTTCTTGGTCATGATTTTTGCGCAGGAATAGCAACCCTGACTAAGACAAATTGGTACCAGAAGTGGGGTATTCCTGTGATAACCTGAACATGTTTTGGGGAGGACTAGGAAAGACTTTTGAACTTTGGGCTAGAAGATCCATTCAGTGTTAAGAGCTTTGTGGGATGTTGTATAGGAGTTTGAAGATAATATTGAGAACAGTGCAGAAGATGGAGGCCTGGCTTGTGAAATTTCAGAGGGAAGATTACAGACTCTTATCAGGGCCATTGCTAGTCTGATTTAAGATTCTGTGGTTTTGGTTATCTGGGGCTGAAGAAATCAGCTGTGATTAACAAGATACCAGAACTACTAAAGCAAAGCCATTGTATTACTGGGACTATTGATGCTAGTTAGCTGGAGCTGGGAAATTGGCAGTGATTGGGAAGAGACCAACATCAATGAGGTAAAATCTTCTGAGAAGTGTTTTCTGAGAGCACAGAGGCTGAGTTCCAGAGATAGCCATGGTTGTACCTTGTGCTGTGGCTGGACTTGGTAATGTGTAAGAGTTACCCGGGTGGTACTGGTTTTGAAGGCATGAAGGAGTCATGAAGAGCAGCTGAGGCCTGGGCACTGTGAGAGGCCGTAGAAGGCCATTGGTGAAGGTGCAGCCTCAGTTGCAATTCCAGGACTAAAGGGGTCATGCAAAGGAGTCGAGGTTCTGTACTGTGAGAGGCCATGGAAGGCTATTGGTGAAGGTGCAGCCTCATTTGCAATTGATGGCCCAGGACTGAAGGGGTCATGCAAAGGAGGTGAGGCTTGGCACCATGAAGAGAGTCTATGAGGGGCTGTTGGTAAAGCCTAGTTGCAGTGGAAGATAGCAGTGTTTTGGAGATGCCAGTACCATGAGATGACCACCAAAAACAGCAGCAACAGTGGAGTACAGGCATCTGGAGCCTAGAAGACAAGGTGTGTGCTACAAAGGGCAGAGCTGGAGAAGTGACTTAAGCCCTTGGAGGAATCGAGAAGATTGTGAGTGGATCCCAGACATTGGACAGTTGGTGTTTGATTTTGCTTTTGATTGTGACTGTGCCCTGATATATTTTCCCTCCTGAAGGAAGGTATTTTAGTGGAGCCCACAGTTAAGAGACTTGATTGTAAAAAGACTTTGATTTCTAGGGGATTGGATATTTTTAAAGGGATTGAAATTTTAATATGTAAGAATTTGCAAAAACTATGGTACTTTTAAAGTTATTTAGATCTTGGGGGTGAATAAGAAAGTAGGGGGTTGAGGCTTAATAGTGATGTATTTGTGTGTCAAGTTGACAAGTGGTCAATTGTACTGGCTGGTTTTGTGTCAACTTGACACAAGCTGGAGTTATCACACAGAAAGGAGTTTCAGTTGAGAAAATGCCTCCATGAGATCCAGCTGTAAGGCACTTTCTCAATTGTGCAGGACTAGAAACCCTAAGTGTCTATTGACTATAAGCTACCCTTTCATTTTCCAATGTTCCCATGAAGTATGAGACTTAAATACATCCTATATGCAATGTGGGGGATGTATTTATGTTTTGTCCTCAAATGTGATACAAATCCTCCAGATGTCACTTTGATTCAGAAGGCAAGGAAAACATGACTTCATGTATGTATGGAGTAAGAACATTAATTCCCTATTGAAGGAGATAGAAAAGTATTATAACTAGAAAACAGGACAGTCCAAAACCACATACCTCCATGGTTGGAACACTGAACTTAATAAGTCAATGCTTCTGGAGTAGAAAGAATCCAGCTGAAATGTGCAAGATCTGTAGGGGTGGTGGCATTTGCATCTAACAGAGATTCACCACCTTTTATACAGAACTCAGATGAATTCAAATGCCAGGAAAGGTTCAGAGACCCCCATACATCCGGGTCTGGTGATCTGAGTTGAGGGTCAATAAATAACACAGGGGTATTCACTACAGTAAAACATGTCCTCAAGTGATGTGACATTTTAAAGCAGCTGGGTGTGGTGATATATGCCTTCTCCCTTGCCCTCAGGGGGTAGAGGCAGGTGGATCTCTGTGAGTTCAAAGCCAGAGTGGTCTACATAGTGAAGCCCTGGCTCAAAACAGCAGTCAAATTAAATAAATTAACAATATTGGAGCTTTGATAATATAATCTCTCTTTCAGGAACTGACAAACCAAAATCAAAGTTATTCACATATCTGATATTCTACAGTCTCTATATTCTAACAACTCTAGCTTGGGTATCTCAAACCACCACTCAATAGTCTGGGACACATGGAGAAAGGTTTAAAATCACTACAAGGACTACATCACTTCATGAGCCTGCTCTGTTTAAAAAAAAAAAAAAAGTAAGTGCATTTGGGGGTATTTGTTTAAAAACTTAAGGGGAAAATCTTTGGATTGTACACTGGGAGCATTAACTATTAGTGAAGTAGCTATTTAACAACAACAACAACAAGAAACATGAACAGATGAGATAACAAGACTTCTTCACCCACATTCCAGTACAATGATGCAGAATGATGAGCCTCCATTGCAGGAGCTGACTGGCTACTGGGACTAGAGAGCCCATGTATTGTATTCTAGGTTAGAGAGAGCAGAGCCACTGGAGATGTGTGGTCCACCCAGATGCTTTCTGCCTTCCTTTCAAGTGGATTACTAAAAGCATTAGGGAGTTACTTGGTTAAACTGGGAATTTTCTAGCTTCATTAATTTTGACCTTTTTAACACTCAAAATGTTAACTTTACACTAACCAAGGCCTATTCACACTTCCTGCAGCTCAGAATTGTGTTTAAACAAGCACTTCAAGCCAGGGGGATTCCAAAGAGTGTGGGGATTTAGCTTAGAAAAGGGTCTTAGAAAATAATCCTTGAAGACTGCAACAGGGTAACAATAGAGAACAAAGGTTTCCTGATTATTCTAAAAACCGTAACAGGGCCATAGAAAGTACTGCCTGTGTAGCTTTCTAAGTAGCTTCATTGATGTAGACAGTGGTTGCCTGGAAACCCCACATCTCCCTGCAACACAGTTTGACAAGTGACCTGGCCAAAACAGGGTCAATAGCTCATTTTTAACAGACTTCTTATGAAATGGTTGGTGGATACTTGAAACCGTTTCATGCTGTTGTCCTTTACAAAACAAAATTCACTTACACCAAGTCCCACTTCAGTCCATGTTCTGGAAGACAAGCTTACAAGCTGGGCATGTGGTATTCTGGGTAATTTCAAATAAATAAATAAATAAATACAGGAAATTGCATCCATGCAAACCCACCATTTCTGTTTCTTTTTCCTTTGCTCAGATTTTAGCATGAGGAACATCTTGTGACTTAATTAATCAGAAGGCAGCACCTGCTCTCTGTGCTGACATGGAGAAAAACAGACTATTTTTTTTTTAATCGAATTTGTCTCTGGAAATATATCTTTCCTGTTGATAGACAACTGCCTCATGTTTGGGACATCTTCAGTCAAATTCTTCAGTATGTTGACAAGAAGGAAGATGACTTTGTGCTTCCATTACATTTTGAGTGAGGTCCCCCCCCCCCCTTTTTTTTCTTTTTCTTTTCTGGAATTGTATATCTCTACATTACAATGAGGCAGTGTGTGTACTCAAAAATTCTTGTTTTCTCACAATTCTGTCTTGCAATGTGATAACAAAGCTTTCTAGTTTGCATATGACTAACACAAGGTGTCCTGTAACTTATTCCCAGACCAGTAGCACTTCAGAAACACTCTGCTGTGTATTGGAAATTCTTTTAAAGGGCTATAGAATGCCTATTCTTGGTTGTCAACATGATTACAGCTGGAATTAACCAAGACCCAAGCAGCTGGGTACACCTACAAGGGAATTTTTTTTTTTAATTGAAAATAGATTCTTCTCTTACAATACATTCTACCCACAGTTTCCCCTCCTTCCAGTTCCTCCAGCTTCCCCACTCCCACCCCAGCCCTCTCCTGACCCACTCTCCTTTCATTTCCCTTAATCTGGATCTTTTGAGATGAAATGACCTATTTTAATCCAGATCTTTTGATGTGGGAAGATCCACCTTTAATCTGGGCCACACCTTCTGTTGGCAGCCTATGTAAAGGACAAGGAAGAAAGAAGTTCTTTGTTCTTTGCCTGCTTGCCCTCATTATCCTCACTGGCAACTCCATTTCTTCACTGGCATTACAGCCTATTTTAGAATTCTGACATAAACTGAAGACCAACTAAGACATCAGCCTCATGGACTGAACAACTACTGGATTCTTAGACTTTCTGTTGGTAGGCAACCATTGTTGAACTAGCTGGACCACAACCTGTAAGCCACTATAATAAAACCCCTTTAGATAGACAATCAGACAGATAAATTCTATCAGTTCAGTTCCTCTAGAGAACTCTGACACAGACTGATAATGGACTTAACATCTGTCAGATACCTTGGAATGTTTTCATGGCAATCATTCATTCACACAAGACAATCAAGCCTGATTTAGTGGCCTGACTAGACCTAGCTAGAAAGAGTCTTCTGGAATTATCCAGATGTGACCATCATCACACACGAGACAAAAACAGGAGCTTCTCTGATGCAAATTATGTTGACTGCCCTGCTGGGATGGAAAGGTATCCTGAGACTGGAGCCCAGGGACCACACAGATCTGAGGTGGGATGGTGTCCCAATGGAAGGGCATCCTGAGGTACAGGAGCCTGGGAACCATAGGGCTCTAGAGAGAAAACCTCCTCAGCAGAGGCCTTGCAGCCCTGAGGGAGGATATCCCTGGCTGAGCTGGAGTGTTACAGAATAACAGTGCTGCTTCGCTACTCCTCTTCTTCAGTGTTGCAGCTCCCAGGGAAGGGTACCCCCAGGTGAGCTGAGGAGCATGGAGCAGTGGCCCCCATTCACTTCATGGTTTTTTCTCATCTTCAGTTCTTTGCTTCTTGGCTTCCTGGATTCTTCCAATGAGAGAATCATACCAGGCAGCAAATCTCATAAAAGCGATTTATTGGGTGTGGAGGGACAAATTTAGAGTAGTAACAGAGGGGCAGGCTGAAGAGAGCAGGTAGAGGAGATAAGGCTGGGACTGGACTGGGAAAGGGAGAGAGAAGCAAGAAGAGAGATACAGAGGAAGAGGAGGGAAGGAGGGAGGAGGTGTGTATGTGGCCTGGCTCTGAGTGAGAGAAAGCAATGGCTTCTCTTTGCAAAGTGGCTTCAATGTCCATGATTACAATCAGTAAACACAGTGACAGGAATAAAAGCTGTTAATCGCTATTTTACATTTGTCTCCCTTTGTCACCTGAAAAGTTTGGTAATTCATCTGAAATTATATCTTGACAAGACGGTCATCGAACCTCTTTCTCAAAGACATATGCTGATGGTTCATTGTGTCACACACAAAAATGCTATAGATCAAAATTCCATTTCTCTATGACTTTAGTAGTGTTTAGAGCCCTTTCTTACTAGAAGATACACAAACATTTCCAAAAAATGTCTGCATATGTTAATATTTTGCTACTCATAACATATCACTGAAAGCACATGGATATACAGTAGATAGAACACAGAAAATCACTACATATTTGCTTCTCTGATCATTTAGTAACAGTTTTCTAAACTGTAGTTGGAGAAAACAATTCAGTGATGTCTATGAGCTTAGTGCTTTTATATCCAAGTTCTTTGCTAATAAAATAAATACATGGGACATTTCATCCCAGTGTTACATTTTATGTGATGTAAACTTGAAAACAAAATTGATAGATGACAGATAGATACTTGATCGATAGATAGGTGATAGGTGGGTAGATAGATGATAGCAGTATATAAATACATAGATATAGGTAGATGATAGATAAATAGAAGATAGATATAGATATTAATATATAGATGCATAGATCGATGTGGATATATAGATAGATGATAGATAGCAATATATAGAAACAGATTTTATAGATGATAGATACATTAGATGATAGCTAAATAGATAGATGATAGATGACAATAGATGTATAGATGTAGGTAGATGAAAGGTAGATAGATGGATATTAATAGCTAGACAGATAAGTAGATGATAGATAGAGATAGATGATGTATAAACAGACAAAATGAACATAGCGTTAGAGAGGAGAGTTTTCATTTTATTTTTTGTCTATATAGGTATTTTGCCTGTTATCTGTGCATCTCATATGTGACTGTACCCGTGGAGGCCAGAAGAGGGCATTGGGTCCTCAGGAGCTGGAATAACAGGTGTTTGTGTACCACCATGTGGGGGCTGGGAACTGAAACCCTAGATCTTCTGCAAGAGCAGCCCACCAATAGTTTAAGTCCTCTCTCCAGTCCTAGAAAAGCATTTCTTCAGGGCAATTTGGCATTTAGGTTAGAAAGGGTTCCATAAATTTAATAACTTAATTTTATTAGAGCCATTTGTACACCTAACAAAATCACATGCAAGAAAAAGTCACATTCAATTTTTCAATTAACATTAAAAACTAATCACCGTTAGAAAAGTATCTTCATTCGGTAGCATATTTCTAATCAATTTTCTTTTTAAAGTGAAGCTACAGATATGTAAGTTTGAGCACTGAGACACTCTGGAGCACAGAAATCTATAAAGTTTGTAAGAGCTGAATTTCAGATCTCTGTGTCCTCATCTAGATTCTCTGTTCTTCTGTATGGTAGGGCGGTGTGGACAAATGACTTGGTCGAGTAACGCCAGGATTGGTTTGGATGGCAGCTTTTGTATCTTCATTGGATAGTGAAAAAGACGAGACAACACTGCATTTAAAAAAAAAAACAAAAAACAAACAAACAAACAAAAAAAAAAAAAAACCAAGCCTTCCTATTTCCTTACGTCTCAGGATTTTTATCTTGGAAAAGGCAAATGAAAGTACCACACTTACCTGTCATCTATGAATGTAGCCCTGTGTCATTTAGACCAACTTAAAATATGAGGCTCTTGGTCTTATTGTAGCTTTGTTTATGCCTTGTTTGTTTGATGTCCCTGGGGGAGGAGGAGGGAAGGTGGATCTGGCAGAGAGAGAGAGAGAGAGAGAGAGAGAGAGAGAGAGAGAGAGAGAGAGAGCAGAGAGGCTGGAGGTGGGGAAGGGGAAACTGCGGTGGGGATGTAATGTATGAGAGAAGAGTTAAAAGGAAAAAAAACTTTTCAAAAAATGAGATTTATCTATTCCTCCCATCACTACGCTTTTGTGAAATTCACACTGTAGGCCACTAGGTTGATGAGGGGGTTCTCAGTGTACAATCAGAGGGAGATGAGCATAAATAAATAAAGATTCCACCACCAAGAAGCTCTGAAAATGTGTGTATGGAGTGTTGGGGAAGAGAACAATGATCAACCAAACATCTGCAAGGCAGGAAGAATTTCCCATAAAAGGTGACATCAATTGGAGATCTTGTGATGTAGTAGTTTCCCGCCCACCAAAAATTGTAATAAATATTTGATAAACATGATCCGGAGTCTCCATTTAGACCAATATATGTCAAGAAAATGATTTATTTTAATTTATGGCCCAGACGCCACCCCTTGTGTCATTAAATGCAAAGCCGCTGCTCCCACCACCATTATTTCTTTTTTTTAATCCCCATGGAATCCACTGCCCTCAGGTTCCTGTCGTCATTGCTTGGGAAAAACTCACGGTTGCCCCCAATCTATCTGCAATACAGTAAAACTGAGCCTACATTCTCAGACTTTCTTCTACCTGTCAGCAGTGAGAACCCCCCCCCCCCAAAAAAGAAGCTCGTTTTCTCCTGGTGCCCTCTGTCTGGCCTCCGAGAAGCCTAACATGTCTACCTCTTTGACTGTTTCTTTTCATGTTGTTTTTTTGTTTCTTTTTTGATACTTTATTTACATTTCCAATGTCTCCTCTTTGGAAACCCTGTATCCCTTCCCCCTCCCTGCCTCTATGAGGAAATTCCACCTCC
>CM052704.1:125355640-125375640 GCA_028551405.1 Uromys caudimaculatus
CCATTCCCATATTCCCACCTTGACATTCCCCTTTACTGGGGCCTCTGACACTCTCAGGCTCAAGGGTCTCTCCTCTCTCCCTGATGGCCAACGAGGCCATCCTCTGCCACATATGTGGTCCGAACCATGAGTCCATAGATGTGCATTCTTTGGTTGGTGGTCCTAACTCCAGGATGACCGGGGCGGGAGGGGGGGGGGTGAGGCCCATTGATGCTGTTGCTCCATCCTTGGGGCTGCAGACTCCCTCAGCTCCTTCAGACCTTTCTCCAGCTCCTTCATCTGGGACCTCACTCTCAGTCCAGCGATTTCTGTAAAGTGAAACTTCGGCATTCTGAACTTTTGGACTAATATCTACTCAGTGACAACTTGGTCAAGGAAGAAATAAAGAAAGAAATTAAAGACTTCCTAGAATTTAATGAAAATGAAAGTACAACATACCCAAACTTATGGGACACAATGAAAGCAGTGTTAAGAGGAAAACTCATAGCTTTGAGTGCCTCCAAAAAGAGACTGGAGAGAGCATACACTAGCAGCTTAACAACACACCTAAAAGCCCTAGAACAAAAAGAAGCTAATACACCCAAGAGGAGTAGAAGGCAGGAAATAATCAAAATCAGGGCTGAAATCTTTGTTTCTTAATACTTCCTACTTTTTCTCCAAATAAGGACATGACATAGTACACTCCTTGGAATGTAAATACTCTAGCACTTTGTTCTCAGGTTGGAGTTCCAGCTAGAGAGTGGACACAGAGAGGGCTAGCCTGGAGGTTAGCAAATGTCAGTGTTCTTACCACAAAAGATGTTCTCAATTCTCCAGCTGCAATCTGGAAAGCCTTACCCAGTTTAGCCTCATCAATCACTCATTTCACTTATATTTATATCTCTAATTAGCATTTTCGATGAAAATTACATAGACATCAGTGTTGACCTTGCACTTACCATTGTCATTTCTACAACCCTATGCTTCTGCCTTGTCTTGGTATTTTTTAAAGTGTTGCAACAGAGTATCATAAAATGGAAAGCCTGTTTGATACCACATGTCACTCCTCATGGACCCACTGCAGTCAAGGCTAGTGGTTTGCTTCACACACATTTCTCACTGTGACCACTCATGAAGGACTCAGCAAGCACAAGCTCTTGGTGTTCCAACTGTATAGAGACAGATGGTGAAGGCTTCTCTCCCTCTAAGCAAATCATCTACCAATGTCCTACACTGCACACCATTACCTTGGGCATTAGGTCTTCAACATACAAATTAAGAGTATATAACCTTTAGATCACAGCGTACTGAGGCATAAAAATTAACTTAGGTTTCTAATAATAGTTACACCACTGAAGAAAATTGTTAAGTGGACCACACAACCAACGTTTCACACTTTCAAATATGGAATCAACTAAAGTCAGTAGTAAACTGTGATGGATTCTTTAATCTTAAAATTAAGGGATTCTGGGATTGGAAATATGGCTTAGTGGTTAAGAAGAGTTGCTCCTTTGTCAAAGGACCTAGGCTTGATTCCTAGCACTTCAGTCTCAAGCTCCAGGGGATCTGATGCCTCAGGGCTCCTCAGGTACCTAAACTCATTCATGTGCATGTGACCCAAATGTAGACATACACACCTACAAACAATTAAAAATAATTTTGAATTTTTTAAAAAATATCTTTCCCTTGAAAAGCTATCTTGAGCAATGTGGTTTTAGCTGCCAAAGGTAAAAAGTTTGTAGATGCTGACATCTTGGTGGCTGTTCTCAGTTGGAGTGTCTGTCACAAAAACAGTTCATCATAGATGGAGGATCTACAGGATTCTGGGATATAGCTCTGGTCTCCTCAAAACCTGTGTTTGAACTGCAGTCCTCTAACTGCAAAATCAAAAAGAAAGTAGAGAAAGCAGCATGACGCTTTTTATGTATAAAACTGAGACATGGTCTGAGGCCTGTTCATGTCCCATGGGAGCACACACAGACTCTCAGCAATGCCTGCTTCCAAATAAGGCTGCAAGCTGGGGGTCAAAGAGAAGCAGGTAGATTTGGGTAAACTTACCTGGTCCAATCAGTCACTAAGCAGCCATTTCTCTCTGCTCTTGTGGGTAGAACTTGTTTCTCTGCACTAAAGTTCTTTCTGGTAACTATACTCAGATGTAAGTTCAGTGTCTTAGAAGACATAAAATGTCCCCATTATACTCAAATATGGCTCCAGCTTGTGTGCACACAGACAGCACCAGCACCCACTATCCTAGGCATCCTCAGCTTGGAGATCACATAGCAATAGAACAACCAGAGAGAGACATGGCGTGGAGTCAGCCCAGAATCCAGAACAACCACAGCAAGCAGCCTCACCAGCTGCGCCATCTTTTTCTTGTTACAGACAAGTGGGGGAGGGGGACGGGATGAGGATGTTCTCTATCTTCTTTTTCTTTTTTCCTTCACCCCTTTGATCTTGGGATTGAGGCCTGTTTGTGAGATATCTCCTTTTCCCAGCAGCCTGTGGGCTGGGAGCCAGACATTAGTCATGTGAGCATATCGTCTTCAAGAAAGCCTAAGAAGTTGTTTGACTGTGAATCTGGTCATTTTCTGCTGCAACAACTGAACCTGAAAGATTATAATGGACTGGAGTTGAATTTAGGTTTAATATTTGGTGACAGAGAAGCAAATGATGTCAAGAAGACTTTGAAATATGATGTTATGAGAAACTACCATTGGAGAACTGTCCTCACTGCCAGAGGAAACACAGAAAAAAATAGCATCTTTGAAGAGACAGGAATAACTCATTGTGCCCTATGTTTTTGCAATCGACTATGTATGTAAATGCCTCTTCTTTGTGTTTTCCACAACAAACCTGAAAATCAGATTTCTTTTTCTATGATGTTATTATCTATGAAGAGTTAATGGCACAATTTCCATTGTGGCAATTGTTCAGGAATCTGAGAATAGGGATGTGCAGATAATTAATATTTAAGAAATGAGCTAATTAAACAGAGCACAGAAGTCAGCTATGTTACATATGGAGATGACTAAGCAGTAAAATAAGAATACTTTTATAGCAATATTTGCTTTCTTTAATGAAAGCATAAAACCAGCAAGTCAAATTGTTTTCCATTTTCACGTAAATCACTGGAATTCAAAATTCTTCATACAGAAGTCCCAAGAGAGTAGCCTGAGAAGGAGGCAGAGCTGCAGGGTGTTAGGCTCCCTCACACACATTCCAACATTGAATGTTCTAGCTTCTAGTGCCTCATAGCATTTTAGCTGAAAGGATGACCAGGACAAGCTAATAAGTGAATGAGTTTCCTGGATGCTCTTACTATATACATGTATCCCCTTCATTTTTATTAAAGAAAAATAAAGCACAGGGAGTATCTTCAAAGTTTTCTTTTTTTCTCTCATTTATGTGGTGGGTGGTGATATGTGGAGAGTGTGTGTGTGTGTGTGTGTGTGTGTGTGTGTGTGTGTGTGTGTGTGTGTGTGTGTGTGTGTGCGTGTGTGTATGTGTGTATTTGTGTGTGTGAATATGTGGGGGGGTGGGGGAGGGAACAAATGGCACGGGGTAGAGTGAAGTCCTGTTCGTCTGCCCAGAGCGCTCTCAGCTCCTTAGTGAGGCGTGGGACACGCAGGAAGTAGTCATGCGCCTCCGCCCACAGTCCGCTGGGCAGGTGGGGGCTATTTGAAGCTGCAAGGACACCGTCCGTGGGTGGGGGAAGGGGCCGGCTTGGGCACCGGCTAGCTGCTTCAGCTTGAGTGAATGGTAGCTATCTGGAAGCTCTGAGATGCCTTCAGTGAGAGATTGGACACAGCTCCTTAATCGAAGGCTGGATCCCTTGCTTCCCATGGCAGATCAAGATGAATGGAGACAGTCCAGGGTTTTTGGGTGTTTATTTTCATCGTGGAACCGTCTCCCGCTCCCTCAGGGAGGGGCAAGGTTAAAAAAGTAACTGGGAAGGGGTGTGTCTAAGTCTCTAGGTGTCTCATTAATATGGGGATGGCTTGGGGCTGTGTGGCCATGCCTCTACCTGTGGCGGTGTTTGGGAGCATGACCACACCTCTACCTGAGGAGGGTCTTGGGGGTGTGGCCCTTTTTTACGTGACCAAATGTCACAGACCTATGGAGAGATGTAGCCTGTGTTAGAAACTGTATTCTAGGAGCTTTGACAAACGTCTGCCATCCCTTATAGGCTGAAGACGGCCTATTGGGCCTGCAGCGTTCAAACCTTAGCTCTACCAGAAACAGACTGCCAATTACAGCCAAGCATCCAGTGATTGTCCTCCCTCTGCACCAACCCCAGGCCTGGAGTTGCAGGCTCCTGCCACTGTGCCTAGCTAGTCACATGGGCTCTAGGGATCTGAACATGAGTTGTGAGACTTTAATGGCATGTGGTCTACTGACTGAGTGGCCTCCCCACCTCTCCAGAGGTCTTCAGTGCAGGGTGTCCAGGATAAATCCATGAGTGCTGACTGAGACTTGCCCATGTGTCTTTAAAGGAATGACTCAGATCCTGCAGCTGTGGCCTCTGTCACAGGTGACCCGAGTCAGGCTAAGGTGATGGCTTTGTGGTGAATTGCCTTCCTGGCTCTGCCTGTGGATGCCAGTTCCCTGTTTCCTTCAGGAATCTGAGGGTAAAGAGTCAGCACACGCCACCTTCTTTATTCATTCAGAACACTATATTTTCTTTTAATTTTATCTAAATAAGAAAATCTAGTTCTTCTAAAAAACTGTATACTTATACTGCCAATTTATAGTTTCTTCAACAAAGTTCCATCACCAAATTACAAATTTAGTAATATGCCAATCTGTCCTAATTGTCCTTTCTGAAAAGAAGGGAAATGAAATTTTATTTCTTTTTGGTGTGTATAGACTTGGGGACTAGAGATTGATTCATCCCCCTTTTAGGAATAGTTTACCTTCCACAAACCACTTTATGAATTCATTTTTTGCATGTGTATATCGTATGTATGCATGTGAATATGAGCGTGCTTCTGTGTGTGGGTACCCATGTATATGCAAGTGTGTGTTCCTGTGTGTGGTTGCAGATGGATGTGTACCATGTACATATGCATATGTACAACATGACAGGGTTGACCTCAGCTGTCATCCTCATTGCTATTCATGCTCTATATAAAGGCAGAGAGAGTCTCTGATTCCACAATCCTAGCTATTTGGCTTGCTCTGAGAATGCCATGTTTCTGCTTCTAGAGGCTGGTTGCAGGAGGGATCCTCTGCCTGTTGGGTTTGTACAAGGGTGCTGGGTATCTGAACACCAGTTCTCACATTTGCACAGCAAGCATTTTACCTAATAAGTCATCTCCCATCCGAGTTTATCTTATTTTATCTTCGTTATGCATTTTATTTTCACTAGTTACCACAGACTTTTTGGTTTTAAATACATAATTCTGTCAGCCAGAACATTTGCAATAAGCATTTTTCACCTTGATTATGGCATGGAAAGTCTTTGGAGAATTACACAGAGACTCTACTATTCATTTTTAAATTCATCTTTCCGAACTAATGGTTCCTATTAATTAGACAACAAAAAGTGAGAATAGAAAAAAAGAGAAAGTACAATGTTTTTCATCTGAAGGTGAACTACTGGAAAAGATGTTAAACAGTTGGGCCAGATTTTAATGACTTTGAGATGGATCTTAATTAGGGTTGAGATGTGAACTGAATAGCCTGGCAGCTCCCTACACATGAAGGTTCTTTTAAAAAACCAATACCTAGAGTTATTCTATGTAATTAGTCCTCCAAATGAAAGGGTGCAAATGGAATGTTTCAGGTGCCAGGAGAATGTATTAATCTAGATTCTGCATGTCATGTTGCCACCATCTGCCAAGCCACTTCACTGATGTAGATGCCAGGGCATCTGACAGACAGTAGGTACGAGGAAGATACATCTGCTTTATGCTATTGCTCATGGACTTCCAATTGACCAAGTTTCTGGACTTATGTGATTTATTTTCTCTGATGTCCACATATGCCTACTGACAGATCCATCACCATGGAGCTTTGCTAAATTTAACAGACATGGACACTGTGAGTGGTATGAAAGGCAATCACACCAACGTTGAAAGAGCCATCCTAGGTGAACATCTAAATACTTAAGTAGGATATGAAGGTGGGATTTTGTATCAATGTGGAAGAAGAAAAAAATTAAGTTGACTTAAAATACCCTCTAAAAACAACACTGAGTAGAAGCAACGACTGTGTTCAAGCACTGATACTAATTTGGTGATGAAAATGGAAATACTGACAAGTTGTTTTAATTCAAATCAAGACCAACAACCTGACTATTTACAGGGACATGCATATTGTCGAGGTTCTAAATAATCTTCTGGTTGATTTTTGTTGAAGGAAAAGGTGACATGAAAGGTTTCCCCTCAACAGAAGACTGCAGAATGGATAAATACATCACCACAAAGGGCGCTTCCCAATATTAGCGTGAACTGTATCTGCTCATTATTTATAAATATACCAACTCAAGTACAATACTAGAAAAAAATTAGGCAAGCTTTAGGATCTAAGAGGAGGCGAAGGGGTATCCAGAAGGAAGAGCTTGAACAATCATGGTGACAGCCTCCTTTTTTACATTGTTAGAGTACTACTGACATGCACAAAACCCAGTCCTGTTTAATACTGGAAAACACCACTGCAGATGAAGTAAAACAGTAAGCAGAGGCTAACAATCATTTATTATAAACTCTTTTGCAGAATTTAAAAATGGAATACCAAATGTAGAAGATGGACCACAGGAACCGAGCAAGCCATTGCAGTTCTGGCTCTCATTAATTATTAAGCACTTGATATCAAGGTTAGGCACAATTTCTGGTGACTTTTCTCATTTGTCACTAAAAATTACCAATGAGGGCCACATACACTTGAGATGGCAGCAGCCATTTTCTCAGGAGGATGCACACTCCAACTTCTTTATCCATCCAGGAGGTTCAGATACATCATGGCAAATAGGAGCTATATATAGCTTCTGCCCTATGAAGAAAAAAAACTATAACCATGCTTTAAGAAGCGTCACATATGTGATTATAAAACATGTCATGGAAACTCACAGGCAGCCACAGGTGGCTTCATGGTGATCCATAACTCCCCCCCACCCCCATCACGTTTATACTGAGGTGATTCTCCAGAATAGTTTACCATTGGCACCAAAGAAGAATGGCACCTCCTTCTTTTCTTTGTCTAACCATCCACGACTGCATTCATAGCAAAGTTTGTATAGCACAACACAACTCAGCATTCTGTATAAGAAGTCTGAAACTGCAACTCTGTATAGACAGGCCATCCTTTTCCAACTGTGTTTGTGCTTGGTATTCTGCTAGCAAGAACTCATCATATCTTCTTTACAGAATTATTATATTATGAGAAGATAATAATCTGACTCTGCCATATTGAAAAAAAAAAAAAAAACCAATCTTCATGACAAATTTGAGTGGCCTTGCTACTTGATCAAAAAGACAAGGAAGGAGATGTGTCTGTCACAGAGTAACACCAGGGGGGGCCTCACTGGAAGCACAGGTGTGATGGTAGTTTTAATCATCACCAGACACAGTCTAGAATCACCTGGAAGAGAATTTATTAAGAGATCATCTTGATTAGGTTGCTCTGTGGGTGTGTCTGTGAGTGTGTCTGTATCCATGGCTGTGGGTGTGTCTGTGGGCGATTCATCCTGATTGTGTTAACTTAAGTGGGAAGATCCTCCTGGATGCAAATGCATGGTTTCATGGAGCTTATACTAGACAATAAAGCAGAGAAAATGAGCTTCATGAATAACTCTCAGTTTATGGGTGTGATGTGACTAGCTGCTTCAAGTTCCTACTGTGACTTCCAGAACAACAGGCTGACCTTGGAATCGTAAGCCAGATGGACCCTGCCTTCTCTAAATTGCCGGGATGTTTGTCATGGGAACAGAAAGGAAATGATGATGAGATTTGAGAAAATGGTGATTTTCTACATCTAAGCAAGCCTCAGGGCATTCTGGATTCTGGACTGACCCCCATGTCAGGTCTCCTCTGGCTCCCTGATGCCATCCTTTGGCTTAGGGCACATATTTGCAAATGTTCACACCACATCAAGGCTCACACGGGGTCTCAAATCTCACTTTCTAGACAGATGCAGTTCTAACTATAAAAGTATTCACACCTGACATCAAAATGACACCAATTATACTATTACACTCAACTTCTGAAAGCAAATAACTTTTAAATTTATATTATGTAAAAGGAAAAGCTAACTTCAGTATGAAAGTCAAAGTTTAGTAAATTGGCATTTTTGCTCTCTTTCAATACACATATTTTGTTAATAAAGTTTAAGAACATATTGTCTCTTCGTCTACTTCTAACAACAAAATTGTGGTCATTCTTCTTTCTTGCAATTTTCTGCTTAAACGCTGGTATCTTAAAACAATGGCTACCTCTGGCTTGTGGGTGTCTATAATTGAATCAAGCTCTACACTCTTTTCTTCTTTAGCATAAGTTTGACTATTATCTGACTCCACTAAACATACAGAATATGGGAATAGTAACTAATACTTTGGGGTGGGGCCCTTATAAAGCACAATTTTTTTTTCACTTTTCCTCACAATCGCCCAAGACCAATCTTATGAAATAAAGACTCTAAGGCTCAGGTGAGCCAATCCCCAGGACCAGTTTAAAGCAAGTAAAACTACTCACCATCCTGCTGTTTTATACCTTATTCTTAAGAGATATTTGCAAATGCTAACATTTCTAAGATAATCGTGTGATTGATCCAATTCACGTCAGCATGCTGAGGGTGGTACCACAGCCACAGGTTGGTATGAATTATCACTTTTATGGCACCCGTGAACTTACTGTAGTGGACAAACTGTATTTATTCAGGTGTGGAAAGGGTGGTACTGGATCTTGCTGGCTGTTGCATAACCTGCCACTTCACTATGTTCCCCTGAGGTTTTTGTCAGAAATTTCACCTTCTGAGAAGGGTCTGACACTTAAGAGAATCACCCACTCTGCTCTCTGGTAGAATCTGTCCTAGATGTCAGGAAAATGACTTGTACAAAGCTTTTTTGTAAGATGACAAGGTACTTGTCATATATAACTTTTCAGGTTCAAGGTTATTGAGGAGACCAGAGATAAAGAGAGGAGCCTGAATTCACAAGATATCAGATTACAGTCAGATTGCAGCGGGCTCTACATCAACTTAATCTACATTAGTAGATCTAAAACTATTCTGAATTTGAACCCATGGCACAAATGTCCAACTTCTGAATCTTTGAAACTCTGTCTGATCATGATGTTTGGTAAAAATACTGTTAAAATTTAAGGCAAGATACTACCACTCCATTTCCTTTATGTTCTTATGTTAATGCTGTCTAGAAATCTAGTAACTGATTCCCCTCAGGACCTACAGAGTGGACC
The DNA here is from genome assembly GCA_028551405.1 of Uromys caudimaculatus. Classification (NCBI taxonomy): domain Eukaryota; kingdom Metazoa; phylum Chordata; class Mammalia; order Rodentia; family Muridae; genus Uromys; species Uromys caudimaculatus. The sequence continues at coordinate 125,365,033 of CM052704.1, forward strand.
TCACTGGAGGACCTCCAGGAGGAGCAGCCCTAGCTGCACCTGAAGTCAGCCCAGTGAAAACCAATAGTCACTTCAAACCTCTGTAACTATTTTTAAAAAAGAAAATAGAAAAAGAAAAGGAAAAACATCATTTACACTACCCCACCCGCAGCAGTCAGTGTGAAACCACCACTGTTAGCAACCACATAAGGTCTGATACCCATATTTACCTCCAATTCTGCTCCACATATATTACATACAGAACCAAAGAGAGCAAAGAGCTGGGGAAGGGAGGGAGAGGGGACTGCACATGTCTTCACACTGGGGATACTTTCTCTTATGTATATTTTTGTTTCCTCCAACTACTTCTTGAATTCTAAGTAATATGTGATCTTAAGGGAGAACTTTAAAGCTAAACAGACTTTTTAAAATTAAAGTTAATGAATGCTTCCTTTGGATTAACTAACTACACAAATAGAGAGCAGGGAGCGGAGCACTGTGGGCTCCCCCAGGACGCCATGAAAGAAGAAAAAGCTTACTGCTGCTTCCCTTAGGATGAGATATGATTCTGCTTTTCTCCATTCATTCAGTTTGTAATACTTAAGAACCCAGACACCATTGTGTCTGAGTAATAACTTGACGAGCTACCTGGAAACTCTATAATGGGAAACTCTGATAAATTAAACCAATATCTATTGGAATTAGAGTTTAGGAAAAATGTCCCATGTGATAATTGCAAAACAAGCTGTTGCTAGCAGTAAAGTGCCCTGGTTCCGTGGTGAGGTGATTTAGCAGTCCTGTTGAAATCATTTCATTGCTATAAAATGTAATTGCATTTTTAACCCAATATGAACCTTTTCACAATGAAAGAGTAAATACAGAATGCTGTTTTTCTCCTTTGTCTCCAGTCAAGGGATGAGACAATTAATAATTGTACATTGTCTAATTAAGAAGCCATCATATTTTGCACATTAATGCAGCAAACTTCAGTTGATATCAGGTACTTTTTAAAATAAGAACATGATGTCTAAAATAAAAATGATGTTTGCACAGGCTGCAGAGTTTAGACTTCATGGACAAACTTTTGAAAGAAATTAGAACAATTTTTTATATGTGCCCAGTACCATTAGCTGAATGGCATCTGTGAAAATTCAAGATTAAATTATCATTTCAGCATATCACAATCATCTTTTAAAAGAAACAAACAGAGCTGGACACGGCTCATGTCTGCAATCCCATTTATAGGAAGGCGGAAACAGGCAGACCCCCTGGAGCTCCATAACTGGTAGATAACTAAGATATTGAATTCAATTTTGTCCTCTAACCTCCAAATGTACACACATGCACACAGACACACACAGACACACACACAATTATCTCATTGTAAAACGATATAGAAGAAAGTTAAATGCAAATTACCAAATGAAAGAAGTCGATCACTAAAGACCATGTACTAGTGAATCATAGTAAACAACCTTCCAGAAGAAGGAAACTCATGAAGGTGTTGAAGTCCAGAGGTTGGTGGGAACAAGCAGAAGGAAGAGCTTCAGAGCAGCAACAGTCTTTGGTATGTTGCTACATGTTGGGTACAGGTCACTATGACCTTTCCAAAACCACTGTCACTGTAGCAGATGACCCACTATATTGCAGACATTGAGGAAAAGAACCAAGGAACTAAATCTGTGGCCACTCCCCACATCAAATCTTGGTAGGTGTACCTCTTCTCCACTCCATGACCTCTCTGTGAAGTTGCTGGCCTTCAGCTATAAAGGCAAAAACGATAGAACCTTCCAACACCTGGGCTACAGTCTGGCTCAGGCAATACCATTACTCTGTGTTTGGTCCATCAATGTCTAGGAAACATTATGTGACCTTTTTCAGTTATTTCAAATGATGACCTTACCATTGAGTTTGGCAGAACTTAAATATGTTACTTGTTTTTAAAATCTTTAAAACCTTTAATTAGCTGACTTATTTATCATTTTGGTAATGGGTATAAGTTTCCAACATTGTTCCTTATTAGGGAGTTATTTCTTGGGGGATTTTTAGTAAACTTTGAAGGCCTTAGACATCATTTATTTAATTCATTAAGCACTTCCACAACACAAAATTATTTAAATGTATTCTAATTTAAAGCTTGATGAATGAGCCATTATTTAAGTAATGTTAATTGCTCATGCCCAAGTAAGGCAGTTTCCTCTGTGGTTCAGGCTATAGTGCCCCTAAGGATCTGTTTGTATGGCATACTTGGTGGCATTTCTTCCCATTAAGTTGTATAAGACCAAAGTGACACTGTGCACCTCAGTGAGAAATGGCTCCTCGGAGTGCCATAGGCACAAGGCACATGAATGGCCATACTGTTCTTTGAGAAAACATTTATCCAGGACATTCTAATCTCCCTCAAATATCATGCTGTTGCTTGGCATCAATGTCAAATACTTTTGTAGGATAGAAAAATATTAAAACTGGTAGTTTTTTAAGAATCAATTGGCTAATGCTCACAGTTACTATTTGTTAAATTATTGTTAAATATCTGAAACCTATTTTTGTTTTGGAGGACTCTTTACACTAACTAGTTTACATCCCCAACAGGCATGAGAATGTCCTTTTGTCCTCATCCTTCCCAGCCTGTGTTGTCACCATTTGTTTTCTTAATCAGCTACCATATGACCCAACTGAATATTACATATTGCTTATTCACAGAGGCTAAGGTGTGGAAGCAACCTGAATGCCCATCAATGAAGGGATGGATAAGAAAATACGGGATATACATAATGGGACGTTTGTCAGCCTTAAAGAAGAATGAAGTCACATCATTTGCCATGAGATGGATGCACCTGGAGATATGAAGTAACTTCAGTATTAGAGATATAAATGTCACATGTTTACTCTCATTTGTGGATCTTAGATTTTATACAGTAACATAAAACTTAAGACGAAAGCTCTCTATTACATGTGTGCACAAACATACAATAGACTAAAGGGAAATTATCATTTATAGTGCTCAAGCTAAAGGGAGTGCAAGGTTGAAAATTTGTCTACCTCCATGTCCAAAAAGCCACTGAAGAACTAAGTGCTGAGCATCAACAACCATAGCAATGACAGCACCCAACAGTGTGAGCATCAGCAACCATAGCACTGACAGCATTCAACAGTGTGAGCATCAACACCATAGCAATAATAGCACATAACAGTATGGATATCAACAACCATAGCAATGACAGCACCCAACAGTGTGGACATCAACAATCATAGCAATGTCAGCACTCAACAGTGTGGGCATCAACACCATAGCAATGACAGCACCCAATAGTGTGAGCATGGACAACTGTAGTAATGACAGAATCCAATACTATCTCAGCAGAGAAAAAACAGAACCTACTTTATTCCTTAACCAGATCAAGCAGCTTTCTCTGGTGCTGACACCAGATTTCAGCATCCTTCTCACATGCAGATAGTAAAGGAAAGCAAACACTGCATTTAATCCAGGTTGTTGATGAAACAAATGCATGAGCTGCAGAGCCAGACATAAGACAAAAAATAATTTTTTACAGATTCTTTTCTGCCATCAGCTTAGCTCAGTTACTATTCAGTCAGAAAACATCCCCCCTTAACAACAACACCGATAACTGATCTACAAATAGGTGAAAAACGGCAGGCTGCTGCTCCTCACCACATGAGGCTACTCCAGGCTACAGGGATGACATCATCATTTGCATGCAGCTTCCCCACAGTCATTATGATGACATCATAGCCATGGCTTATGATGTGATCCTGTTTCTCATCATAGTGTTTCAATAGGGCTCAGCTGGTAGAAAAAGGTTTAACGGATTGTATATTCTCATCAATCTGCCTTTTTGTTTTGTTTTGTTATTTTGTTTTGAAAAGTAAGAAATATAGCATTTCTACCAAAACGTATCACTGAAAAATCAACTAACATTTGTAGAAGTTGTTCACTGGAATTATTTGATCCAGTTTCAGCCTTGACCATTCTATGCATGCCCAATCAGGAAAGGGGAAGAAAACAATGTCTTTCCAATCCTTACTATCAAGTTCTGGAAATGTCTTCCCTTGATCTTCACTGCAACCCTGCAAAGGTGATGTCACAGACATGAAACCTCAACAATGAGTATGGAAGAGAGGGCTGCCCCAGAGCAGGGCTCACGATTATCTTCTGCACTTCCAATCTGTGGTAAATTCTAACCAAAATTAACTAGGTGGAGATGATGAACTATCCTTGATAACTCACATTTTTACCATAGCAGCAGCTTGCATAAAGCCAGCCAGCTATGGTTTCAGTGTAGACAACCCTGACACTCCTACAAAATTATGAATAGAAGGTTCCAGAATAGTCAATGTTTGGCATTAGATTAGTTCTTCTCAAACTGTCTGTAGTGAAGAACTCTCTCTCTCTCTCTCTCTCTCTCTCTCTCTCTCTCTCTCTCTCTCTCTCTCTCTCTCTCTGTGTGTGTGTGTGTGTGTGTGTGTGTGTGTGTGTGTGTGTGACTCTCTCTGTCTCTTTCTCTATGTCTCTATCTCTTCATTTCCAATACTCTGTTTGGAATGGGATAAAAATAACTTGTTACAGAATGAAATGAAAATGCAGAGCAAGATATACAGAAGACAAGCTCAATTATTTTAATTATTGAAATATTTAATTACAAAAATATTTAAAATTTTTTCAGTGACAAAAAGCCCAATGATCATGTTTAAATGTTGCCACAAAGTCCAGGTGCTATAACTGACCACATTTGACCTCCAACTTCATCATATTAAGAATGAGGACAAGTACTTCTCAGGCCAGCTGAGGTTCAGAGGCCACACCGAGCTTGCCAAGGATGAAGACATATACAGGCCACCACCATCACCACCATCACTATCACTACCAATAGCGGCTGCAGTACCCCTGTGCGTTCTGCTGTCTAAATCCCCTCCAGCAATGCCCAGGCTCAAGAGCACCCCTTATCCTGAGCTGTTATGCTTGAAAGTACTGGAAACATACTGGTTTTCAGAACCACTGGTGTTTGAAAGTGACATTTCTGTGATTCTACACTAACACAGTCTACACCCTATGACAAGGAGCCAAGCCTTCTTTGTTCCCTCCCTCCTTCCTCCCTGGTTTTTTAAGTTGTTCTTTAGAAAAGAGTTTCTTTGGTTGATTGGAGCAATGGACAGTCTATTCCCAGTGGTTTGAATTTCTAAATGAACCATTATGTGATTCTTTGTCTTAAAATTAAGTTTTAGAAGCCAAGTGCTTTGAATGTGGACTATACTCTTGTTATTTGGAGTTGACTTCTGGAAAATAATACAGAATTTCTTGCCAACACACACGCTCGGCTCCACTCTTCTAAGCTGCCACTATGTGTTCTGTGTGTAATTTTCTATTAGCACTTAAGAAAAACTAACACAATAGAAATATGATGTAATAAATGCCACATAAATACCATGTAATTATAACATTATATATTCATACATATAATTTTAAGACCTGTGGTCTTCTTTTATAAACTTGACTTAGAATTGACATAAAACTTACATTTGCATGAAAATGCCTTCATAACTATAGTAAGATTTTCACAATTGTGTGCAATGAAGAGAAGACAAAGTAAATAGCAGTCAGCTCTCAAGACAGTTCTTTCCTCTTTCCAGAGCATTGCTGGAGGGAATGAATTTGTGGCACTTAGAGTGACACGCTTTCCTCTTTGCTGTGTCTTTAGATATACAGGGAACTAAGTCAGCAAGTGAAATTAAAATGTAAAGTCTTAGAATTTAAATGAAATTTAAATGTTACCATTTCCTGAACACCATCCAAATACACTAGATCACCACACCCACACTCCAAACTCTCAAAACAAGCTTCTATTGTTTTAAATTAGATAAGACAAACTAAACTATTTCACTTTGCAATAATGACCATCGGCTCATGACATGAACTAAGAGCGTTAAGGGGTTATTTTACACTTTTCGTTATTATTATTAAAAAGTGGTCACTAATAGAACAGTGTGCTGTAAATTGGTATTGATACCAGTCACATTTTGATATTTCAGTTACAATGTTAATTTTCATGAGTTCCATTGTGGAAATCAAGTTTGAATTGAGCACCCTAAATAGACTGATTAATTACCACATTAAGACAATAAAAACATTCGTTTTGCAGAATTCTCACAGATGTCCAGGGGAGACTGGTCTTGAATTATCAGTAGGTTTTTCTTATTTTATTTTTTTTTTTAAGAACACAAAATAAAAACTGCTTGGAGTCTTAGCTAATGAGATAATCACAAGCATTTCATCATTTGTAAACGAAGTAGCGTTTTCACGTTTCTTGTCATTAGCAGAATGACTTTTTAATGGATATTGCAATAGCTTATATCAGATAACCAGACTGAGATTCAGTCTTTCCTGACAAGTACAAAATTAAACAGCATGCTCCCATCTTACGGAAATAGCTGCTGCACTTCCTTAAAGAGCCAAGGAAAGTTATCATTTTTCCCACAGATACATTTACCGTAACAAATTCCTTTTCTTGTTACTGTGACCCACACAACATTTTCCCAAGTCACACTACAAGACCAAGTAGGTTTATACTTTATTCAGTAAAAGAAAAAAAAATATTTCTTCCAAAATGATACTCACTTAAGCAGAAACATGGAATTATCACAAGAATTTTTAAAGAAAGATTTATGAGGGAAGTAATAACTTAGACGTGTCCTCTGTGAGATTCCTCTGGCAACAACAGAAACAGAAATATTGGATGACATCTATTCACCACAAACATGGCACCAGTGGCAAAACTTGGACAGCCAGTGAGCTTACTTGTAGTTTTTTGTTTTTGTTTGTTTGGGGCTTTTTTGATATTTTATTTATTTACATTTCAACTGTTATCCCCTTTCCAGGTTTCCCCTCCACAAACCCCCTATTCTATTCCTCCTCCCCCTGCTTCTATGAGGGTGTTTCCCCATGCACCCATTCACTTCCACCTCACTGTCCTAGCATTACCCTACATTGGGGCATCCAGCCTTCCTAGGACCAAGGGCCTCCCCTCCCATTGATGCCAGATAAGGCCATCCTCTGCTACATATGCAGCTGGAGCCATGAGTCCTCTTTGGTTGTTCCTGGTTTGTTTAGTCCCTGGGAGCTCTGGGGGTTCTCATTGGTTAATATTGTTGTTCTTCCTGTGGAGTTGCAAACCCCTTCAGCTCCTTCAGTCCTTTCCCTAACTTCTCCATTGGGGTCTCTGTGCTCAGCCCAATGGTTGGCTTCAAGCATCTGCAACTGTATTTATCAGGCTCTGGCAGAGTCTCTCAGGAGACAGCTATGTCAGGCTCCTGTCAGCAAGCACTTCTTGGCATCAGCAATAGTGTCTGGGTTTGGTGACTGTATATGGGATGGATTCCCATATACAGGTGGGGCAGTCTTTGGATGGCCTTTCCTTCAGTCTGCTCCACTTTTTGTCCCCATATTTCCTTTAGACAGGAGCAATTCTGGGTTAAAATTTTGGAGATGAGTGGGTGGCACCATCCCTCTGGAGGCCTTGCCTAACTTCTGGATATGGTCTCTACAGGTTCTCCCTCCCCTTTGTTGGGTATTTCAGTTAATGTCATCCCTGTTGGGTCCTGGGAGCCTCTTGCTTTCCTGGCATCTGAACTTGCTGGTGGCTACCCCCAGTTCCTCATCCCCCATTGCCACACATCTCTGTTCAAATTTCTGATCCTCTGTATATCACCCCTGTCTCCTCCCATACCTGATCCTGCCCTCCTTTTTTCCCTTCCCCTCCTCTCTTCCTCCCAAGTCCCTCCCACCCTCTACCTCTCATGAATATTTTATTCCTCCTCCTAGAAGGACTGAAGCATCCACACTTTGGTGTTCCTTCTTCTTGAGCTTCATATGGTCTGTGAGTTGTATCATGGGTATTCTGAGCTTTTTCCTAATAACCACTTATGAGTGAGTACATACCATGTGTGTTCTTTTGTGACTGGGTTACCTCACTCAGGATGATATTTTCTAGTTCCATTCTTTTTTTACATTTTTGTTTGTTTGTTTGTTTTTTGAAACAGGGTTTCTCTGTATAGCCCTGGCTGTCCCAGAACTCACTCTGTAGACCAGGCTGACCTCGAACTCAGAAATCCGCCTGCCTCTGCCTCCCGAGTGCTCGGATTAAAGGCGTGCACCACCACTGCCCGGCCCTCTAGTTCCATTCTTACAGGAACATGTTGTGACATTTTATAAAAGCTGCAATCCTGGGCACCCTGTTCACCTTGTAGACAGCTCCACCAAAGACTCTCCTCTTCCCACAATCACTTTCTGTGTGCTCTGTGGGAGGGACCTTGTGAATCTGTAACTTCATGAACTTCTGGAGCTTTTGCGGTTCACTGTTTCCCTTCACGATGTGCGTTTTCTTCTTCCTCCAGGAGGGAATGTTTCCATTCAGAATGGACATCTATGTTGTGCCAAGGAGAGTGGAAAGGAAGAGCCAAGAATTAAGAATGAAACGATAGTGAAGATAAAGATCAGAGATAAGGGCGGCTCAGTAACTATAGGAAACCATCTGAAGCCCTAACCCCAGATCCCCAGGGTAGAACCTGGACCCACAGGCATGGAGGCTATGAGAACTGAGGCCAACAGAGAAGATGGTGCATTAAGAGGGCTCTCGAAGAGGTGAAACCCAGACATTGATGCACATGTCACAAGACAGAAGCATAGCAAATTAACTCCTACAGAAGTTCACAATGATTCAATTAGTGAGTCAAAGACTAATTTTTAAAATTAGCATTATTATTTGTGGGATTACCCAGTTCAATTAGGCTAGATTGAGTGCTGGGATTACAGTTGCTGACAGCATACTTGCTGACACCTTTTTGTATAAAAAACATTATATGTCTAGGGTGGAATAGCTCTGCTGAGTTTGGACAGCAGGAGTCAAGATTATTATCAGAGGGCATACTTACTTCATCATAGCTATGTTTACATCTTTCTACTTTGACTTTTCTGAGCTCAGGACCACAGCCACATGACAAACAATGGGAACAGCTTTCTGTCTATAGAAATGACTGTTCATAATGAGCAAGCCTCTTTGCAATACCTAATATGGGATAGAAATATATCTCATCTAACTCCAGAAACAGTTCAAAAAGAAAGATGTTTGTCCTTAAAGAGAGTCCACATTGGTAGTGTAGAGATAGGCCATGCTTTCTTCTAATCAGACATTAAACTGTACCATGCCTTGTAAAGAACTTTAAAGCATTATTCTAGGCATGGACCTTGATTTTAACCTTAAGTTTTGCAGCTAATATTAACCTTCTAAGACAGGATTCTGTTAGAAGTGCACATGTCCTCTGCTGACACACCACCTGGCTCTCATTGTGTAAACAGTTAGAGTAGTTAGATAGTTACCAAACAAGGGAAAGATTTCTGTGAATATTTAGTTTGCCCAGCTCAGGCGCAAAGATTTAAAATACCAAGACCCTGAAAATCAACAGCAAAGATAGTGACGTCTTCACAACAAAGAAGCTGCTATCTTACAGAAAAATGCCTTAAGATTTGCTTCATTCATATATTACTGATTATGAACATTTGGTTGGCAAAGACTCTACTAAATAAATACTGATATTAGTTTAAGAGGATGTTTTCTATCCCCCAAACACCATGTTATAGTCTGTCAAAATCTCTATTACTGCAGATAAATAAGTTTTCTCATATAAACTACTATGAATTAACTCCAAAAGCCTTCTTGTGTTGATTAAGGCTCAGAAATAATTCAATCTTCCTAATGGAACCTCATTTTTAAAACCCATTTCAGTAATTAGGAGTATTTTGTGGAATATTTCTTTCACTAAATGTTAAAAATGGTGTAGTTTGGATTTTGACATAAACAGTGCTACACAGAAGAGAAGAGTGAACTCTAAGCCATCTGTTTCACATCTACAGATACACTTCCAGTGGCAAACCTTTCTGGGGATGTTGTGTCCGAGAAATGCTTCAAAATCAGAATAATAGCTGCCTATATAATATCACATTGGTCAGATGTTTTTAATTCTTTTAAAATAGTAGATTTGACTTTTCTGAATAATTTTTAGAATCCACAGGCATCTCTTTTGCTTTGTATTTTTAAATAATCCTTGGATTTCAATAAATGTGGAGCTTCAAAGAAAAAATGTATAAAAAGAACAAATAAACACAGCAAGTTTTCAGATATCTCCAACCAAATCGCAGCCTTACCTTCATGGCAGAGACCTTGGAAACACTATGGGATCTCCCAGAGTCTCCACATGGTGAGTGGCGACTACAGAAACAGACTGTGGCTTTCTTCATATCAGGGGCTACATGGAAAACTGTCACACAAAGAATGTCCAAGTGTTACTTGAGCTGAGGGTGTTGATCCATTTCTTGTTCCATTGCTTTCTGATGCCTTGGTCATAGTTATTCAACACTATAATGGGCAGTTTTCCTGGTTTTGAACATCATAGAAGAATATGAAGTCGTGGAAATCTGACTTGTCTCCATCTCTCACCAAAGAGCTGTGCCAGGGCTTCTCATATCAAAAACTCTACTCAAATTCTCTTCAGACTCGTTACAAGAACAGGAGCATTGAGGGGAAACGGAAATGTTCAGGGATCAAAAGCCAAACATCT
>CM052704.1:125378140-125393910 GCA_028551405.1 Uromys caudimaculatus
GGTCAGCTACAATCTTTCAAAGATCTGTAAAGACCTGGTTACCAGAATAATTCTGCTGTTCAAGAAACCACACACACACACATACACACACACACACACACACACACACACAATCAGAATAGAGAAAACTGTTAAGAAGCAAACAACAGATACAAAGTAGATACAAAGTAGAGTAATCAATCTTATTCATGAACAGGATAAAAATAGCTATGTGGGGTAACTTAAGAAATAAAGACATATTTTAAAACTCTCTAAAATTTCTTTTAGAATAATAAAACACTAGAAAATCTTGTTCCAAATAATAGAAATACTAATTATAACTTACACAGTCTCTTCATTTCTCTAGAGGACTTCAGTGTTCACTGAGTAGAAACTTAAATGCACATACCATTTGCTTTTGTATATTTAAAATGTATGGCCTTTACATGACATGAGTTTACAATTTAATTACACTACAGCACTGGCAGGGCTGTACCAGAAACATTCGGTAGTGAAATGTGCACATAGCTGAATGTTCCACACCCAAGGCAAAGCCAACCCTACACTTCAGTACTCCTCCACCATTTGAGAAATGATTCAACACAATTACAATGTCTAAGAGCAGAAGTTTTTGCTGCTGTTTGGGTTTTGTTTTTGTTTGTTGCAAAAGAATAATTAATAGTGATTTCTTATCTATACTTGATTTTAGAAATGAGAATGATTAGGGAAGAAAAGGTCCCAGAAGTTTCTAAAGATGGAATATCATTAGAGATCTTCACTGAGGCCAGTGAGCAACACCTGGTTCAGAAGTAGGAATTCATAGTTTGTTATGAATATGCAATCAGGAATATTAAAGGTAAAATACAATAAAGGGAGAAATGTATGACCTGTGCACTCTGGGAAAGCAGCTTAATTATACCTGTTACAATAGTCCCTCCTTTTGAATGAAGTCCAGCTTTAATTAAATCTTCCCATTCCATCAGATGGAGGTGCAGATGAGATTAGCCTAAGCTATCTATTGTTCTTATTCAGTTTCTGCAGGGTGCCTCAGCAGCAAGAGACAGACAAAAGACTAGCATTGCACTAACTCTTCAAAGAGTCCTTTATAATTCTAAACTTAATTAATTAGATTAGCTGCATCATTCCCTTTCTTCCTATCCACACCCTCATCTGTGATGACCAAATTCAGAATCGAACTCCTGGTGGTCTTCCTGTCAGTAAAGCAGTAGATATTTCTTATCAAGTGATCCCTACTGCTTTCCTTCAGCAGATGCAAATGAACAGCCACTGAGTCATCTAATATCCATGCAGACAAGATTGATCACCTGCCTTTTTGAAAATTCACCTGAAGTAATGATGCTTAATATAGAATAAAACCTGTGGTTCTCCAGTTCTTGAAAAACAAAACATGCTTTTACATTTCTCTGACTTTCTTCCTATGGACAAAATGGATCTAGAATAATCCATTATAAATCATGTATCTCTATGGTTAAAAGTAATCTGATTCCTCAGAAGAAATTTAGGGTGTCACCCTAAGACCAGGCAGGCATGGGCAATACATCTGTTATTGCAGCTACTCCAATGGCTAAAGCGGGAGGATCACAAGTTTAAGGCCAGCCTGGGCTACCTACCAGACTATCTTAAAGAAAATAAGTATGTAAATATCTTTCAGCAACAGAATAATGATCTTCTAAGGCCCCCACATGAATCTCTCTTCATCTTTACTGAGAAGCAGTATACTGCATGTGCATTTTCTGTTGCTTTTAAACTATGAAATTGATGTATATCACTAAACACCAAGTGGAAATATGTATTTGTGCAGGAGCTAAGAAATCGGAGGCACTGAGGAGGATGTCAGTGCCAATGAGATGCAAGCAGCCTGGGGAACATGTGAGAACGTACATAGAACATGTGAGAATGTGCATGGGGAACATGAGAGAAAGAATGTGCATGGGAACATGTGAGAATGTGCATGGTAAGCATGTGAGAATGTGCATAGAACATGTGAGAATGTGCATGGGAACATGTGAGAATGTGCATGGGGAGCACGTGAGAATGTACATAGGGAGCATGTGAGAATGTACATGAGGAACATGAGAGAAAGAACGTGCATAAGGAGCATGTGAGAATGTGCATGGGAACATGTGAGAATGCATAGGAACATGTGAGAATGTGCATAGGAACATGTGAGAATGTGCATAGAACATGTGAGAATGTGCATGAGGAACATGTGAGAATGTGCATAGGAACATGTGAGAATGTGCATAGAACATGTGAGAATGTGCATGAGGAACATGTGAGAATGTGCATAGGGAGCATGTGAGAATGTGCATGGGAACATGTGAGAATGTGCATAGAACATGTGAGAATGTGCATGGGAACATGTGAGAAAGAATGTGCATAGGAACATGTGAGAATGTGCATAGGGAACATGTGAGAATGTGCATAGGAACATGTGAGAATGTGCATGGGAACATGTGAGAATGTGCATAGGAACATGTGAGAATGTGCATAGGAACATGTGAGAATGTGCATGAGGAACATGTGAGAATGTGCATGGGAACATGTGAGAATGTGCATAGGAACATGTGAGAATGTGCATAGGGAACATGCGAGAATGTGCATAGAACATGTGAGAATGCGCATAGAACATGTGAGAATGTGCATAGGGAGCACGTGAGAATGTGCATAGAACATGTGAGAGAATGTGCATAGGGAGCACGTGAGAATGTGCATGAGGAACATGTGAGAATGCGCATAGGGAGCACGTAAGAATGTGCATGGGGAACACGTGAGAATGTGCAGGGCTTTGATAAGTCTGTGTGGGCACCTAGTGACCAGAAGAAAACACACAGGCTACTGGATAACAGGGTGCCTGCCTTGTCGTGGAAGGCAATTTCAGCAGAGCTCATGCAGTCTCTTATTGGAAGAGCGTGTGTCTGAGATGTAAGTGAGGGGATAGAATTTGGACAGAGTGATGTTTCCTTTGCTATTAATAGAAGCTGACAAGATAGAATTGAGGAAGCTAAAGCATGTGCCATGGCTTTGAATTTTTGTCTGTCCACATAACGAATAATGATAGTTAGGGAAATGGTTTCTTGACCGTGGGATTAAATTTTAGAAGCATTATAAAAGAAAATGGAAGGATGAAAAGAGAGGAAGGTGAGGAGACAAGAAGAGGTATTGAAGAGAAGAAGAAAAAAAAATATTTAATGAAGCTCAGGTTGCCAAACAGGGCTGCTCAAGCCTATAATTCCAGCATGAGGATGCAGAGGCAGGAGTATTACTGTACAGCCAAGGCAATCCTGGCTGCACAATGATCTAAGCCAGCCTGAACTATGTAGCCCATAGTTGAACTAGATACAAAGAGGGCCAACTTGCCATGTTCTAGAATTCTAGAAGCCACCTCACACTATACAAGACATTCCTTAATGCTGAGGTTTCCCAAGTTTTGTGTTTCTGCAGTTAAAGTCTGCAACTACTTCTCAGCAAACAACACCAGTTATTTACTCTTTTTAAAAAAATCAATTCATTATATTTTTTTAAGCAACCAATATACTAATTTGTGTAGTTATATGGTTAGATAAACTAGATACAAGTATGCCAGTATGGAGCTAACCCTTATCCAAATAGTCAGAAACAAAACAAAAGTAGATTTAAGTCATGGTAAACTGAAAGAAGAAAAAGACATAAGAATATAAAATGGCTTGCAATAAACAAAGGATCCAGAACTTTGGAGATATTTGAGTGAAGGAAGACGTTTAATCAGAATGTTCCAGAGATCTAGGGCAACAGAATTCCTGGGCATATCATTGTCTCTCATGTAGCCCAAGTTGGCCCTCATTTCACTATTTAGCTATTCTTTAGTAACCCTTAAGGTGATCCTCCTGTCTCTATTCTCAAGGGCTGAGTATATGGCATGACCCAACATGCTTGGCTTTCTTTTTTCCTTCATATTTTTTGTTTGCTTGCTTGTTTGTTTGATCAACATATAATTTTACATATTCACAATGTATGACATTTCAATGCACACTCACGGTGAGAAATTATCATGTCAGGGTGTTAGCATAATCTTTCTTAAATGTGAATGGTGTTATTTATAGAGAAACATTGAAAGTCCTCTCTTCTAACACATTTAATAAATTGTATCTGCAAACCTCATTCCTATACCCCAGAGGCATTGTGAAGAACCGCAGAACATTTTTCCTTCATGGACTGTCTACTCTAGAAAAAAACAGAAAAAAAAAAACCTTGCTAATGTGAAGCTTATCCAGGCACAGTCCTTGGAGATGGGCTTCAGGCATATTTACATTTTGGGAGACTGGGTGGTATTGATTGGTGGACAGTAGCTCAGCTGGAAATCTCTCTTCATAAAACTTTCCTTCTTTATCTTAATAATTGTCAGAGGGGAAGTGACATGACTTCAGATCTTGAACATACCATCCATTTAAAAACAAACCACACTCCTGCAAGGCACAAAAGAGGTCAAATGGATAGCACTGAAGTCAGGCTGCCACCTCCCTCCACTGCTTGAATATTTAGGCCATTATTTTTAATTGCATCTCTAGATACAAAGAGGGTCAACATGCCATGTTTTCAAAGTGGTGCTTAACACTTGAAAGGATGTACTGAGTGAACCATGTACAATTTATAAGGTCCAAACTCGAAGCAACATACAGCTTTTTATAAACATGTTTTTTCAGCAGCAAATAATGTGGTCTTGGTAAGATACTGCTGATCTCCAAATCCAATGACTACTATGAACATGTAAGTAGACTCTACTGTATTTTCACATTATTTATTCAAGTGTGTAAAAGTATGCTTTAGAATGGAAATTACTAAATTTATGTCAGAAACACGTTTTTGTTGCATTTTAAGACATTTGTCTCTGTAAGGTAAAATACCTTAGAAAATTTTTTCTACATACTGAAAATATTGTACATATTTGAAAATCAATATTCAACATTTGTTACTAAGAGTGTTGCTTTTATAAAGTAATATTTTTAAAAGTAACATAGATGGCTGGAGAGATGGCTCAGGAATTGAGTGCCTCCTGCTCTTCCAGAGGATAGAGTTCTAGCCCCAGGACCCATGTCAGTGGCTCACAAGCATCTATAACTCCAGGTCTGGGGTATCTGATACCCTTTTCTGACCTCTACAAGCTATGCATTCATGTACACATATTCATGTACAGACACACATACACATAGCTAATCATTTTTAAAAAGAAATCTTTTTTAAGAAGGTAGAATGGATTCGAAAGCACAGAAATCAACATGTAAAAGCAACTTTTATTCTCCTGATATAATTGTCATCTCAGAGGCTTACTGCTGAATAAGCTTATCCTTTCTTTCTGAACTCTAGCCATCTGGTTCACTCAACTGCTCTGACTCAAACTCTTCTTCAAGCTGACTGATTCAATCTGGCTTCTTTCAGCTTCTCACTGAATTGCTCTGCTTGACATCAAACTTATTCTGTCATTTGTTCTAATCTTCTGGCTCCATCTTATTCTCTGGTTTCAGTTGCTTCTGCTGACCTGCACTGAGCTGTGTGAACTCACAACTGAACTCAACTCCACTGCCCTACATGTACTGCATTGACTCCCAACTGACTGACTCTCTTTCCCTAGGCTGCTCTCAACTTGCTTTCACTTTTCTCTTTCCTGTTCTCTTGAGAACTGAGTGTGTCCCATCTCTGCAGGATTCCAGTCAAAGCAGCCATATTGCTGGATTAAAATTCCTCTACATCAACCATCAACAAGTGTTAGATGTACCCAATAAACACTCAGAAGAACAAAAATATAGTGAGTTTTTTTCCTTTTAAAATGTGTGTGCATGTGTGCGTGCGTGCGTGTGTGTGTGTGTGTGTGTATGTGTGTACATGTACATGTGTATGAGTTTCCAAGGACACCAGAAGAGGACATCAGATGTTTTTCATTTGTGAGGCTCCAATGTGAGTGCTGGGATCTGTAGCCCCCACCCTTGAAATCATCTCTTCATCCCCTAGATGAATGTTAAGCGTTTGACAAAAATGGGTTTGTAGCTCAACTGGGCTTAAATGCAGCATTCAGTAACTGGAAAGTATTTGAAAAAATAGTTTAATTCCCATTCATTGAATACATCGAATAAATTTTTAGGATGGTTTTATAAAGGCAGACTTGGCTAAGCTAAACTATTTCCCAGAATTCCCTCCTTATAGGTACTTGAGTCTGGACACGGAGAATTGTAGAGAGAAGGAAGGCAACGGTAGTGATAGTGTGTCACTGCCTGAAGCTGGAGGACACTGTGAATCAGGTCCATTTATGGCCTCTGTTCTTCTCTACAACCACTGACTAGCCTCATAGGCAAAGGCAGCATTAGAGATGCCCCTCAAAATCCATGGAATTGCCCCTCCACCCTTAGCACTGGAACTCTGTGGAGGAATGACTGCCACATTTCCTTTAGGACATCCATACCCACAGCTTGGAGATGCAGCAAAGCCAGTACTGACCCAGGGAGCAATGAGGGCAGGTGAAAGATTACTCTTCTTCATGCAAACTTTCCTCTGTCCCTGCCTCTCTTCCCCTGGTCCTCCATCCTTCTGTCCCCCCTTTCCTGTCTTCCATAGCTGCACTGACTTTAGATTCAGGTTTAGTCTGTTTTATCAGGCCCCACAATGACAAAGATAAGGTCCCTAAATGAACCCTTTACTGTATCATTCTTAGTGGCATTGCTTCTCTGGTTTCTCCAACTGATATACAACCGTAATATGAAACCAAAGCCATAAAACTTACAGAGGGTTATGGGGAGGCTATCATGATTTCAAGAGAGAAAACTTTTTAAATGACACAAAGCCATAGAAAAGTTACGGATAAATTTAATAACCTTATCATTTTTAAACTTTTATGAGTCAAAAGACAACATTTAAAGATGAAAAGCCAACATTTAAAGATGAAAAGTCCATCTCAGACTTGGAAGACATATTTACCACACAGTATGACATAAAACAAATTATTACCAGAATATTTTTATAAAGCTCACCAACATATCAACCCAATTAAAAATGAAGTATAAAAATAGGATATTTGCCAAGAAATTCTCACAGATGATTTATCTCAGTAATCACTACAAAGTACCAACCTAATGTCCAATAACACATAACCTGGGTACTTGTTGAGTTGGCAAAACTAAGCATATAAAATTACTAACATAAGTAGGAAATGGGTATTTAGAAGATGCTGTCCTTCATATAAAAATAGCACCATATAAAACAATATTTATGTCTCCTGAGTATTTAAGGAGCTGTACATAGACTGAAATGTGGATGTATGAAAATTTTAAGTTTTAAATTCAGGATAAAGACTATCTTGGTGGTAGACAGAGTGGTGTGGAAATGGTTCAGATGCACCATGGAGGACCACACAGGAAATTTTAATGCCATCCATAATTCCTTACATTGGACTAATCTCAGCTGAGTGTGAAACTCCTGGCTGAGGATCATGAATGTTGTCCAAGCACATAACAGAGATGCTGCCTCCACCAAGGTGTTGCCACCAACACAGCAGACACTGGCCCCATGACAACCACTCTAGATACACAGTGCCTCAATGCAGGTGCAAGGTGTCATGGGTATCTAGAGCCCCGAGGTCAGGAGGTCGAGTCACCTCCCCAGCAGCTGGCTCCTGTATGCTGACACTTCATACAGAGCATACAACTTCTTCCAGCAAGGGCCTAGTCTGTGCTGTTTCCCTCAGACCTCAGTTCTGACTTATGGTGGTTTGAATGAGAATGGTCGTCAAGAGCTCCTACCTTTGAATACTCAGTTCCCTGTTGGTGGAACTGTTTGAGAAGAATTAGGGTGTGGCCATTTTGGGGCAGGGGTGTCACTGGAGGAGGGGCCAGTGTGCTCTCAGCTCCAGCTTTCAGTTGAGATGTTAGCTCAGAGCTGCTCCTGTTCTGTCCCTTTGCTCTGCTGTCTTAGACTCTAACCCTCTGGAAGTGCAAATCCAATTAAACACTTGCCGTGGTCATGGTGTTTTATCACAGCAATAGAAAAGTAACCAAAGCAGAACCCAAACATCAGACAGGTGCAACTAGTGGGGCCTGCCCTAAAAGAAAGTCTATAAAATGCACCTGTGCTTTTCTTGCAAGAAAATAGAGACTGTGTTGGATAAATTTTAATTGTTACTTCTATTTCACTGGGGGTTATAGATCTGTTTTAAGTTGCTTATCTGATTGTGATTTAACTTTGGTAAGTAGTACCTTTCAAGAAAGTTATTGGATAAAGCGAGAGACCCACTCACCACAATGCCACACAGTGCAGGCAGAAAAGACACTAAGAGGCCTACCAGCCACGTGGCCTGCCCATAGTGGGAGTCACTACAGTGTGCAAGTGTGTGAGAGATAGATGGGAGAGAAAGAGAAGCAGAACGGTTTGAGTATTATGAAGAGAGGCAGACCAAGAGATGCGAGGGTGACAAAGAATAGCCCATTGTGAGTAGCCTGTCCACCACCTGAGGTTATAATAAAGCCCATGATGCTGCTGAGAGCCATGCCTGGGTCTGTGGCTCTAATGACCAATGGTTGGCTGTAAATATCTGTATTTGTCTCAGCCAATTGCTGGTAGAGGCCTTCTGAGGACAGCCATGCCAGGTTCCTGTCTGCACTCACAATATGGGCTCAGTAATAATATCAGGATTTGGTCTGCGTGCATGCCCAAGTTGGGCTGGTCACTGGGTGGTTATTCTTTCAGTCTCTGCTCCATTTTTGTCCCTGCATTTCCTTTAGACAGGAACAATTCTGGGTTAAAATTTTTGAAGATGGGTGGGTCCCCCGTGGGTCCCCCCAGACTCAACTGGGGGCCATTTCTATCTAATGGAGGTGGTCTCTTCTGGTTCCATCTCTCCACTGTTGGACATTTTGTCTAATGTCATCCCCATTGAGTCCTGGTAGCCTCTCATATTCCAGGTTTCTGGGACTTTCTAGAGGTTCTCCCTGCCCCCTAACCCCTACTGTTGCATATTTTGATTCATTCTCCTGGCCCTCTGGGCGTCCCTCCTGTCTCTCCCCACTCCTGATCCTGCCCACTCCTTTCTCCTCCCCCCTCTTTGAAGGCATGTTTTGTGCACTATATAAAGATTATCCTTGTATTATTTAAATGCTGATTTCTCTGCCTTTATATCTTGTTTCAATCCAGACATGGGATTGTAATGGTTATATCAAGGATCTCCTGTTTATGCAAACAATTCTTACCATTTATTCTCTGTGTGCATGGGCAGAAGAGAGCATAGGACAGAGCTTCCACCAGTGAGGGGAAGGAGAAAGACAGAAGAGAGTTTCAGATCAGATCTCCATGAGGAGAAGGTCTGAGAAGATACCATGACAAAAAGAATCTGAAACCCAAAGATCCAGATCAATAATAATATGCAAGTATCATGGGATGGGATTGGGAGGTAGACAGAGTAGCATAGGGATTATTATAAATCATTTAGCTGGGCAGTGGTGGCGCACACCTTTAATCCCAGCACTTGGCAGGCAGAGGCAGGCGGATTTCTGAGTTCGAGGCCAGCCTGGTCTACAGAGTAAGTTCCAGGACAGTCAGGGATCTACAGAGAAACCCTGTCTTTAAAAACCAAAAATAAATAAATACATAAATAAATAAATACATAAATAAATACATAAATAAATAAATAAATCGATCATTTAACTGCCAAAATATTGAGGTGCAGCTTGAAATTAAAAAAAAAAAAAAAAAAAAGAAAATAGAGACTATGGAAACCCAGGTACTGATTGACCTCCAGTGTTTCACTATGACTTCTTAAAGTCACTGATATTTATTTTTCTGTTTAGAACAGCTTCATAACTGATGACTGAATGCTTGCTATGCCACTATTTGCAATGAACAATTTGAAGTATTTGCAGAATATCAGAATTGTGGATTCTGTTCCTAACTCTGTGCTATGGAAACCTTTCTCTAGATTTGTAATCAGTTGACAACTTGTCTCTAAAACTCAGGTAAAAACATTTCAAATAGCCATAAGTACAGATCACATTTTATACCCGTGGCATTTAAATTCTACCCCGATGTCTGGATCGAGGACACAGAGGTTAAAAGCATTTATTGTTCTCATGGAGAACCTTGGTTCATGTCTCAATACCAACTCACATGGCATCACACCTATAAAACTACAGTTCTAGGGCAATCTATCTGATGACCTCTAACTTACCTGGGTATTCACATGCATGCGATGCATGTAAACCCATACAGACACACGTGCATATACACAACTAAATAATAAACAAAGAAAACCAAATACATCTTTTTTAAGAGCCTCTGGATTAACTGAAAACAACTCCCCTTCTGTTTGTCTTGTCAGTCTATGAACTCACATTTCAGTAGAACTTTTTCTAAGTCATTGATTTTGTTTGTGAATGAGAATGAGACAGAGTCCAGTGTTCCTGAAAACCAGACATTCTACATGGGTTGTTTCTCTGAATCCTTGCTGTGTAAAATAACTTTGCATGCAAGAGCTGAGGATTGAATATATCTTCAGGGGTACTAATCTTCAGTGGTAAATCAATATCCTAGCTGACTTCTTTTTTTAATACAGTAGAAGATAATTACACAACAGCTAGAAATCTGACTGGACATTGTGGAAATTAGCGAGTATTGAGAAAGCTGCCTGTGTAAGCCCAGCAGGAAGAAAAACAAGCTTCATTTCCTATCTATTATTCAATACGCTAGTAAGATGCACTATAGCTTTAAAGGATCCATGCTTCAGGGCAGAACAAATGGCTGACATGAAAGGCCTAAGCTAGCAGATACAATCAACAATAAAAACAAACCAAACAACAACAACAAAACTTGTTTAGAAAAAGAAGTAGCTCCTGAATTGTGTAGCTATTAATAAAATTGGAATACCTAAATATTAATATGTTAATTCTTAGGAGGCAGAAGGGAGATTCTGGTGCAGGGGATTGGGGGAGTGGGGCTGAGAAGCTGAATCCCCAGAGATGGAGCCTCTGCCTTTTCAGTGCATCCAGGTTAACAAATAATGGCCTCAGGTGATCTCACAATAATGAGCTGCAATCATCTAACAAAGGCTAAAACTAAGGACTCAACCCAGTTTCCCTGTCTTTCCCATTGAGCCCAATACCTGGCGATGGCATTCTGCAGAGAGAAAATAACCACAATGCTTAGAGTAGCATTTAATTCCTAAAGAATTTTGTTATCATAGGCTTCTCCATGTTTGTGCAACAGTTACCATGGTCAGAGCTAAGAAACAAGCCAGGCCCTTGCCATCATGGCTGAGTTGCCCTTTTCTTGTAGTCAACTGGCATGTAGCTTGGGTTGCAACACCCTCCCCTAGTATGTTGGGTTCTCTCTACTGCACATTATAAAGAAACATCCAGAGTCCACAGTGGCCCACCGAGGCACTGAGTAAGACAGTCTATTGTGGCTGTTGTTGGTGTCTAATTAAAAGACTAGCGGGATCAACATACTTTAGACCCTGACTCCATGTCTGTCGATGAGGTTGTCTTCAGCCAGGTGAGTTCTCAGCAAAGATGGGAAAGAAAGAAACAGAATAATACAAGGGGTGGTGTGGAGAACTGAAGACAAGATGCTTCCCTGCAGATCTGAGCATGCTGTGAGGCTGAGCAGCCATACGTAAACAAACATAAACCTTGGAACTCTCTCTAGAGTTGTCAGTAGTGAGAATTAAACCTATTTTCTTTTGTCAAAAGTGAAAATATGTTTATGATAAAGTATTTCAGCAGGAAAAACAGACAGAAGGAAGTTATAAATCTCACACGATTTTGACAGGAAAATTACTTCACTTGTAGCTTTTGGCATAGAACAAAAGGGTGGTTTTATTTTGTTTGTTTTTAACTGAGTTCTGCTCACGGTGCCTAGAAAATGTGAGACCTCGGCAAAAACTTGAAGAGTGAAAAAGTTAAATGAACCGGTGATAGCACATATGACTCCAGCGTTAAGGGTGTCCAGCCAAAGGAGCACCTTCTGAAAAGTTGGGCGTGTGGGGGGGAAGTATAGGAATTTTGAAAAAGTGAGGGCTGTGTTGACACATAAAAAAGTCACTGTGAGGCCAGGCAGTGGTGGCGCATGCCTTTAATCTCAGCACTTGGGAGGCAGAGACAGGCGGATTTCTGAGTTCGAGCCCAGCCTGGTCTACAGAGTGAGTTCCAGGACAGCCAGGGCTACACAGAGAAACCCTGTCTCAAAAAACCAAAAAAAAAAAAAAAAAAAAAAAAAAAAAAAAAAAAAAAAAAAAAAAAATTAAAAAGTCACTGTGGACTTCATCTCGGACTTTCCCCTTTTTGCCCTTGACCTGGCCACCTCTAAACTCCTCCTTCTAACAACCCAACCCAATCATGAGTACATGGAAACCCAGAAGCTTAACAGGAGGCTCATGAGTTTCTGGCCCTGCCAGCCTGGGCTTCATGCCAAGAATCTTAGTGGTGGTGCACGCCTTTAATCCCAGCAGTTGGGAGGCAGAGACAGGAGGATTTCTGAGTTTGAGGCTAGCCTGGTCTACAGAGTGAGTTCCAGGACAGCCAGGGCTATAGAGAGAAATCTTGTCTCGAAAAAACAAAAAACAAAACCAAAAAACAAAATAAAACAAAAACAAAAATAAAAACATGAAATAAGAATCTGGAAAGACAGGCTGACTGCCTACTTTGCCCATGGCTTTGTAGTCACCAGTTACATAATACATTCTTCTCATTCAGGAGAGAAACTTCTGAACGTTTTTCATTTGATTTCTATCAAGCAGCTCTTCTGTGTCTTTAGGGTCATTTGTTTCAGATTTGCTTGCTTTGTACTGATGTAACAACTATATTTCTTAGTAATTAATTGATTCAGATGTCTCATTCATGTTTGAAAACAATGCTTTAATTAAAAAAAAAAGAAGACAGAAAATGTTAATAAATTCTGCTTTGATGGAGTTTGAAAACCAGCTAAAACATCATTTGCAAGAAAAGTGAAGCCACTCATAGGCTATAGGAGGGACATGTTTGTGGCCTTTTCCTTTGTTTACCAGGTTAGAACAACAAACATATCCTTCCTCAGCCCAGACTGCATTCCTTCCTACTGTGTGCCTGATAGAACAGGAAACACACAGCATCTGGTTGTTTCCTGAAACCTGAGGAAGGTGAAAATAAAGGAGAGAATGGAATTTCTGCAGATGTTATGGGGTAAAGGATGGGTGCAGAAGAACACAGGCAAGTCCCAGATTCCCTCCCTACGATCCTCAGAAGCACAGTGTGTGGGGCTGGGGGAGCCATGTTGCTGTGGAGAGCCAACCTGGAGCAAGAGTGGCATGAAGGCATGAAGGCAAATTTCAAAAATCTCTGCAGGAGTAGGATCAATGCCCCTCTGCCCTGGGCCTACATGCCCCTACCCACATAGACCCTACCTTCACCTTTGCCCCACTAGAGGAGATCAGGCAGTCCCTTAGTCAGGTTAAACTTCCTTTCCCCCTTATAAGGTCATATCCAGTAAGCATCTAGAGATTTCCTCTTCATCCAAATAAGGCATTATCAGCACATTCCAACCAATGGTGTACCGAAAGCCTCTATGTGAGTCCAGACATGCATAATAAAACTTCAAGTCTTTGAAGAAAGAAATTGAAGAAGATATCAGAAGATAGAAAAATCCTCCATGCTCATGAGTAGGTAGGATTAACAACTGGCCAATCTACCAAAATCAATCTACAGATCAATGCAATTCTCATCGAAACTCCAATACAATGCTTTATAGGTCTTGAAAGAACAATTCTCAACTTTGTATGGAAACACATACACACACATACACACACACACACACACACACACACACACACACGCACACATGCACGTGCACATGCACGCACACGCATACACAAAATAATGCAGGAGAGATATAAGAATACTGAACAATAACAATAAAAGAACTGTGATAGAATCACCATTCCTGATCTTACGTTATACTACAACCTACAGTAATAAAAACAGCATGATACTGACATTAAAAACATACATAACACATTAATCAGCAGAATCTACTTGAAGACCCAGACATAAACCCACACACCTATCAGCCGGCACATGATTTGTGAGAAGAAGCCCGAAGTAAACAGTGGAGAAAAAAGAAGATGTCTTCAGCATATTATGCTGGTCAAAGTGTATATCTGCATCTAAATAGACCTATATTTATTACTCTGCACAAAATTCAACTCCAAATGGGTCAAAAACATCAACATAAAACTAGGTACACTGAACCTGATTGGAGAGCAAATGGGGAATGGTCTTGAACTCATTGACACAGGAGAAGATTTTCAGAACAAAACACAGAATAAACAATTCTAGAGAAAAATGGAATGGCTGGGAACACTTTTTTAAAAAGTGTTCAACATCCTTAGTCATCAGGGAAATGCAAATCAAAGCTACTTGTGAAATTTTGTTTTCACCAGTCAGAGTGACTAAGATCAATAATACAAGTGACAGCTCATGCTGGTAAAGATGTGGAGCAAGGAAAACACTCATTCATTACTGGTAGGGATGCAAACTTGTACAGCCACTGTGGAAATCAGTATGGTGGATCCTCAGAAAGATGGAATCGATCTACCTCAAGCCCCAGCTATATTACTCTTGGGTATATGCCCAAAGGACACTTCATCCTGCCACAGGAACCTGCTCAACCCTGTTCTCTTTATTGTTGCTCTGTTCAAAATAACCAGAAGTTGGAAACAACCTAGATGTTCCTCAATCAAAGAATTGAGAAAGAAAATGTGGTACATTTACACAGTGGATTATTATTCAGCTCTTTTTTTAAAAAATGACATCATAAACTTTGCAGGTAAATGAATGGAACTAGAAAACAATCATCTGGAGAGAGATAACCCAAACCCAGAAAGATAAATATGCAATGTAGTTGCTCGTATCTGGATAATAGCTATTAAATGAATGATAACCAAACTACAGTCCTTAGATCCAGTGAAGTTAAGCACAGGAGAAGGGACTAGGGGGACATATGGGTCTTCCTGGGAAGGGAATAGATTAGATTTTATAGGTAGACTATAGGGGTGGTGAGAATGGGAGAATCAATTGGGAAGAGAGAGGGGGGATAGAATCAAAAGAAGAAATTGAAGAGGGGAAGAGAGAGAGAGAGGGGGGGGGATTTAAGGGCATTTGAGAGGCAGTTGTGGAAACTTCCTATATGATGATGATCCTAATGAAGTCCCCAAATAATGAGGAAGAGAAACCCCAACTGGTCATCTCTTGTCACCAAATGAAGCTTCCAGTACCAGGAATGGGTTTCATCCAATTGAGTCAGTGGCTAAAAGGTCCCATAGAAATTCCCCAATGACCCAGTTTGTTCCCAAGATAATAGGTTGCTCTCCAAAAACTGACAACAAGGCCCCATTGTTGAAGACATTACCCACAAAACTCATTGAACATGAAGAGATCAAGCTGGTGCCTGCATATAACCTTCACCCCCTATATTCTAGTGCTTTTGACACAGAACTGTAACCACCAATCCAGCCACAAAACTTTTGATCCACAATCTGTTTTCCCTACATAATATGCTAGGGCAATGGGGGCACAAATCAAATGGGATGTGGGGCAGTGATCTGTGATGACCCGGTTGAGCATGGGCTGGAAGCTCTGGGAGACCCGGTGGAACATACACCAGGGACCAGAATTTATGCTTCTGGCCAACGTTCCTGGGAAATTCATATCACAACCCCTGTATGGAAAGAGGCCTGGCGTGTGAAACTTGTGTATAGGCAAATGAGGCAACGATTAGGGCTCCCA
>CM052704.1:125394410-125413719 GCA_028551405.1 Uromys caudimaculatus
CCCCCCCCCCCCCCCCCCCCCCCCCGCCCAGCTCCCTTCATTTTCCATTCATCACTCTTGGAACTATAATTAATCATTATAGAAATGAGCTTTACATATCTGTCTTCAAGAACAGATTGCAAAACACTCTCCTAGTTTGTTTTCTAATCCTGTGCTAAACACAATGGCTTTGGTAGTTTGAATGAGAATGGCTCCCATAGGCTCATATATTTTCATGTTCAGTCCCAGTTGAACTGTTTGGGAAGTGTTAGGAGGTGTGGCCTTGTTGGAGGAGGTGTGTCACTGGGAGTGGTTTTTGAGGTTTCAGAAGCTCACATCAGTTTATCCCCTCCCCTCTGCCTGTTGGCTCTGGATCATGATGTAAAGATCTCAGCTACTGCTCCAGATCAGTGCCTGTCTGCTTCGCACCATGATGGTAACTGACTAACTTTCTGAACCTGTAAGTAGGCCCTCAATTAAATGCTTTCCTTTAAAGAGATGCCTCAGTCATGGTGTCTCTTCACAATAGAACAGGAATTAAGGCAATGACCAAAAACAACTTGAGAAAGAAAGGGTTTATTGCATCTTACAGCTTGCAATCAATCCATCATAAAGGGAAGTCAGGCAGGAACCTGGAGGTAGGAACTAAAGCAGAGGTGATGGAAGATGCTTCATACAGGCTTGTTCCTCGTGGTTTTCTCAGTCTTCTTCTCCTTCTCCTTCTCTTTCCCCTTCCTCCTCCTCCTCCTCCTCCCCTTTCCTCCTTTTCTCTGTCCTTTTTCTTAAAAAAAATATGGGTATGAATGTTCCACCTGTGTCTATGTCTGTATGCCATATGTGTGTCTGGTGCCCGGGAAGGCCATAAGAGAGTATTGAATACTCTGGAACTGTAGTTGCAGATGGTTGTACTCTGTCATGTGGCTGTTGAGAATAGAACCCATGTCCTTTGGAAGAGTAGCTAATGCTCTTAAACTGCTGAGCCACCTCTCCAGTCACTCAGTTTGCTTTCCTATATACCCTAGGATCATGTGCTAGGGGTGGGACTGCCCACATAGAGTGCTGGGCTCTTTCACATCAAACATTAATCAAGACATGCCTGACAGACTTCCTACAGGCTAATTGATGGGGATGGGGTAACTTTCTCAGTTGAGGTTTCCTCTGCTCAGATGACTAGCTTGTGTTAAGTTGACAGAAAACCAACCAGCACAGTCACCATGAAGGATGCACATTTGTTCATTGTCTGCCTTTTACCAGGGTACCATGTGGCTTATGCTTATCTTCAATAATCTTCCTTGAAGGAATAGCTGAATCCTTGGATATTTTCATATACATTATGGCCATGCTTTTTTCTAAAATGTTGCTTTTCCAGTGACAGTGGTTAGGGCATAAGCATTATGGAAAGCCAGCACCATTGGGTCTAGGCTTTTCCTTGCAGGTATTATTTTGTATCAGTGCCCAGCTGCCTACTTCACCTGAGCCAAATGTCTTTCTGTTGTGTAAAGAACAGGCAGATGGCAAAGACAGAAATGTACCTAAACTTAAAGTTAGTTACATGCTGAGGAGAAAAAAAAATTAAATTAGATTTCTTGATTTAAAGTAATTAAATCTCTAAATGCAGATATTGTAGAGCCCAAGAAAGTGGTTTTTCATAGTTTGCTAACATGGGTATCTCTGATATGTTAAGTTTTCTTTTTGAATCTCCTCCTACCCTGACTCTGTCCCTGTCTCCAGCAGATGATAACTTCTACAACTCCTTGGCTAGCTCTGGGCAAGGGCTTCTGGCTTTGGTTCGGCTGCTCCATATGAGAACATTTGAATAGAGAGCATTAGTGCCCCGTGTAAAGACAAGAGATAGAATGTTCCTCAAGGGGGTAAATTAGGAGGTTTCTCAGTCTGGGTTCTAAGGACAGAGGATCCTTGTCCATGCCTACAGTTAGCAGACAGTCATGTGAGGAACCTTGGGTGGTGAAGAGAGGCCTTTGAAGGAGCAGGACTTTGTTCTGAACAGCTGCTTCCAATGTTTGTCATAAATGTTTCAAGTGAGACTGTTGCTGTACCTGATGAATTTGTCTGTCTCATGCAAAAATGAGAAAGGTATGGGCAAATACTCTGTAATGTAAAAGTGGTAATGGAATATTTAAATAAAATTTAAATGTAATATCGCACAGGCAATTGACCACAATCCAGTGTTTTATTATCTAATTTGAACCATGCCTGGTGCAACAGAGCATTGTAGACTGTGGACATTGTTCTACCTGAACTTTGTGGATTATAAAGCATTGTGGTCTCTTTGAATGCATCATCTAACTCTCTAATTGAAAAATTGTACAATGTAGCAATACTGAGCCAATAAGTATTTATATACTCCCATCACGATTTATTTCCAGTCCTATCAGAAATAAACTACAAATGCTGACACTCAGAGAAGTGGGAAGTGAAAGGTTGGTTTTAGATAAAAATCCCAAAGACTTCTAATTACACTGAATACCACATGTTCTTTCTATTTTTTATTTTTTTTATTTTTTATTTTTTATTGGTTTTTTTCGAGACAGGGTTTCTCTGTGTAGCCCTGGCTGTCCTGGAACTCACTCTGTAGACCAGGCTGGGCTCGAACTCAGAAATCTGCCTGCCTCTGCCTCCCGAGTGCGCAGTTGAAATCCTACCTCTTTGCACATGTTCTAACTCATTAGCAAAGAGGTAGGATTTCAACTGCTCTCCTGATGTTTTGTGTTCTGGGGTTATGGCCAGGGGAGCTAGGTAGAGAACTGGAGGGTGCTTGAAGCAAGGGACAAATTGAGCTCCAAATGATCTCTACATTCAGAATATGGTTTTGTCCCCAACTCTGTCTAGTTGATTTTGATTCTTGTTAGAAATTTGTTCAGATAATTTCGTGTTTTATTTGAGTCTCTCTACCAAAGAGATACCCCAGAATTTAAATGTTTCAGGTCACCTGTCTACCACAGACCCCGTGAAGCTTCAACCTTCCATGCTTAGAGCCTGATTAGCATGGGAATTTACTCAGGAAGACTCTGGCCTCCCAGGGTCAGGCATACAGATGCCTCCCAGGGTAGGGCATACAGATCCACAGGTATTGCTTCCACAAACACATGTTTCCTTTATTCTGGGTTTCTGGTGCCCTGGCCTGGCTGCCCATCGAACCCTGTGGTGTCCAAGGACTCTGTTCTTGCTTCTTCCAGCTTCTCTTTCCCAAGATTTTGCTGACTTGACAGTTTTCAACTCTATGTCCCTTCTGTTCAATAATATCGGCATATGTACCCTCTCCATTCTCTCTGAGAAGGAAGATGTTTACACAGAAATAGCCTGAGAAATTGATACCTATAAATTTATTTATAGAATGAAGCAGGTTCCTGACAACATTGGATTGTAATGTTGTTAACATAACTCATCCACTGGGGATAAATATCATTCCCACAGGTATAATGTTTCCAGGGATGACTTTCTTGGACTAGGCTCAGCCGAGAGAAGGAGGAGGCTGGCAATGCTTTTTCTATCCACAGTCTACAAATCTTGGGAGAATAATTTTGTTTTACTATTTTATTTTTATATGTAATTTAGATTTCAGTGCTGGAGATGCCACTTTTTAATAGGGAAAGAATGGATGTTTCTTCCCTTACACCTTGGCAAATTGCAGCTAGTGGGCTATAGCTGGCCTAAACCTGTTTTGTGTGTGTGGGTATGTAGGTGTTGGTGGGGGGCTATGAGCTAAGTGTGGTTTCTCTCAGCTTTAAAGAAATTATATTTAACCTTAAAAATGTCTACCATCTAGTATTGTGAAGTTTGCTGACTCTTGTCTTGTAACAACTATAATAGAGATGGTAACTGGGCCAAGTGGTGAAATCTTACCCTGCAAATACAAAGCTCTGGGTTCAATCCCAGACCCCAAACAAATAGACAAAACCCAACAATATAGAAATTTAACAGATTTCATGTGCTACATGGGATTTCACACATATTAACTCACTGAAACTTTATAAAAACCAATAAAATAATTAAGCTTCTATGGTTGTAGGTATGAGAAAACCAAGATGGAAGGGATTAAAAAAATCACAGATGTTCTGTCAGAGCTGAGCCACTGACAGGGATTTCAGCAGAAGTTTGTTTCTAGTCATTGCCTTGTCTGACGTGGGTCCTCACAATAAAACAGGATGACAGTGAAGTAAAGCTCATGTGTGAGGTGACTGTCTTGCATGAAGGACACCATTACCACACACAAATGTGTGGCATGATGCACTAAGCACAGCAAGGTCATCAGCTGGGTGTAGGGTCCTCTTTCCACTCCCTCACCCCTGGGAAGTCACCTGACTCATGGTGACTCCTCAAACCACTCCCCTTTACTCTCCCCTGGAGCTTCACGTCTTATGGTTTCTTATGAGTCCTTGCTCTAGAAATTCATGCCTGCATGCCCAACATTTGAAATGACTGTAATTGAAACACACTCCCTGGAGCTGTTGGAGGACTTGGGGGAGTTCAGTGTTACCTACAGATCTGTCTTTCTTCTGGCAGGCTAAGGGCTCACTCAGTTTAGTCTCAGGCATTGTACTGGCTAGTTTTGTGTGTCAACTTGACACAAGCTTAAGTTATCACAGAGAAAGGAGTTTCAGTTGAGAAAATGTCTCCATGAAATACAATGGGAAGGCATTTTCTCAATTAGTGATCAAGGGGGGAGGACCACTTGTGAGTGGTACCATCTGTGGACTGGTAGTCTTGGGTTCTATAAGAAAGCAGGCTGAGCAAGCCAGGAGAAGCAAGCAAGCCAGTAAGCAGCATTCTTCCATGGCCTCTACATCAACTCCTGCTTCTGGACCTGCTTGAGTTCCAGTCCTGATTTCCTTTGGTGATAAACATCAGCATGGAAGTGTAAGCTGAATAAACCCTTTCCTCCCCAACTTGCGCCTTGGTCATGATGTTTGTGCAGGAATAGAAACCATGACTAAGACAGGCATATTCCTAGGTAGCCAGGGAGCTGATCTTTCCTGATAGTGGTTTTTTTTCTTTTATTATCTGTATTAGTTTCCCTTCCTGTTGCTGTGATTGAAAACACCAGAATAAAAGCAGCTCAGAGCTTCAGGGTACTGTTCATTAAGGCAGGCAAGTCCTGGAGTCCTGAACCCAAGGTAGCTGGTCACTGTGCACCTACTGTCATGGAACAGGACATGAAAATGCTTAACTCCTTTCTCCATTCTCAGTCCTGGTTTCAGCCTCTGGGATGGCACTGCCCCAGTTAGGGAGCTCAGTTTATCAAATGTAGAAACCTCACAAATCTGTTCAAAGGTCAGTCTCTCAGTGAAGTGGAAGTTTTTTTTTTTTTTTTTTGAGACACACTTGTGTCATGTGATATTTTTCTGGAAATTATCTTATGAGAGGATGTTTGTGTTGAAGCAGACATGGGGGGATGTTTTGCTGAGAAGAGAGATGTGGTATTTTTCTGAAAGCTGTCAGGATAAAGGGCATGTGATGTTTTGCTAGGCAGACTCTTGAGAGAACATGTGATGTTTGGAAAGGGTATAAATATAACCCAACAGATAGTCAACAACACTGTGTGGTATTAGTTCGCCTTGCCACTCTTGGCTGGTCTTTGTTTGTTGTGACTTCGTTGAGAGAAATGCACCAAAGAACTTCTGGTTATGTTCTGGCAGCTTCTTGCCAATTCCATGAGACCTGGCCAATTGGCAGAGCCTTGAGGTTTCTTCTAGATCAAAGTGCTGTTGCTGATTCGTGAATGGTGTTTGCAAATGGATCAAGCTACAGCTGCTGATTCCTGTGAACTGAACTGTTGCTATTCTGACAGTGAAGATTGGGATTGCCCAAAAAACTATTTCTAAACAGGTTCATGTCCTCCTTTGCTCTATTAACCTTTCCTTTCCACTACCTCCGATGAGTGGTGGGCTAGAAGGGTGGTTAAAGCACTTAACTAGACTTATTAAACAAGGTTTTAAAAAATGTAATCCTACATCTCAGTGATTCTGAAACCAATCAAGTTGACAAGCTTAACCATTACCATATTAATTCTGCCTGCCTGTCTTAGTCAGAGTTTGTATTCCTGCAGAAAACATCATGGCCAAGAAGCAAGTTGGGGAAGAAAGGATTTATTCAGCTTATACTTTCACATTGCTGTTCATCACCAAAAGAAGTCAGGACTGGAACTCACACAGGGTAGGAACCTAGAAGCATGAGCTGATGCAGAGGCATTGGAGGGGTGCTGCTTACTGGCTTGCTTCCCCTGGCTTGCTCAGCTTGCTTTTTTATAGAACCCAGGACTACCAGCCCAGGGATGGCACCACCCACAAAAGGCTGGGCCCTCCCCTCTTGATCACCAATTGAGAAAATGACTTACAACTGGATCTCATGGAGGCATTTTCTCAAGGGAGGTTCCTTTCTCTGTGATAACTGCAGCTTGTGTCAAATTGGCACACAAAATCAGCCAGTACACTGCC
This sequence comes from Uromys caudimaculatus, assembly GCA_028551405.1. Lineage (NCBI taxonomy): Eukaryota > Metazoa > Chordata > Mammalia > Rodentia > Muridae > Uromys > Uromys caudimaculatus. The sequence goes on from CM052704.1 coordinate 125,400,845, forward strand.
CAGTCAGTAAGAAGTTGAGGTTATTTTCATACAGAGTCCTCACTTCTGCTACCATCTTCTCTGATGTTCTCATTATATTTCCTCATGGGTTTGATTGATTTACCTGCCTTTGGTTTGGGTTTTGTAAACCTTTAGCTTATTGTAATTTGAAAGCCTATATAAATTCATCTTTTATAGTGTTATTTCAAGGGCACTTTGGAAAGAAAAGAGAAATAAACACATGTACTATCTCTAGTATTGGTAAGTAGAACCCATCAAAATATATGTGGCCAGAACATAAATATGGGAATATAACAGCAGTCTCCTACCAGTTCATGTTTTGTTTCATTTCTTCTCTAATACTTTGTGAGCTTTAAAATCATCTCTGAAATTATGAAAATCCAAGCCACAGGGGCCACATATAAAGCAGAAAACACTTTGGTAGATAGAAGCCTATGCAGTGGGAAGGGGAGAAGAGACATAAAGGGTATACTGTGATGTCACCATCCTGCCAGTCTGACATCCCCAGTGGCTGATTCCTGGGGATTCAGGGAGTTGTGGCTGAATCTCAGCATCTCCAATCTCTAATGAGTGGCATCTATTGCTTGGTTGAGTAGTTCTTCATAGTCCTTCTGGTTCACACCTGTGAAGATTACCCATTGGGAGTTAATACATGCTTGTGGATCTTTCAGGAAGGTTGGGCCCTGAGATTTTTAATTTTTAAGTAATTCAGCCAGAAAGAGTCTCCTTGCTTTCATGGCCCAGATTGGGCTCTGTACACTCCAGAGAAATGACATGAGTCTAACTGTAGATCAGTGGCTGGCAGAATCTGTGTGGTCCATTTATTAAGTTCAAATTTAGAGTTTCATACATTTTTGAAGGTTTGGACCATCTGAGGAGACAGAGTTCATAGAGGAAGACAACAGCAGGATTTACAATTGAAGAGCTGAAGGGTCCAAGGGGAGATTCCTGGGAACCTTGAGAGGGTGTCAAGTATCACATGACAGCAGCTGATTTCAGCAACCTGCCATTATTTCCTCTAACCCTCTGAGGACAGAGACATCTCACAGCTACAGAATCCATCACAAGATTTGACCTAGAGAAGTCCTTGTCTGTGCTGGTGGAAAGGGGCCAGCTCTTTGGTCTCCAACCTGCTGAGAACTGATGCCATTGTAAAATTAAGTAAAAGAACAACAGACCCATGCTGCTGGCCACATATGTGGCAGAGGAGGGCCTTGTTGGCCATCAGTGGGAGGAGAGGCCCTTGGGCCTGAGGGTGTTAGATGCCTCAGTATAGGGGAATGCCCGGGAGAGAAGACAGGAGTGAGTGGGTGGGGGAATACCCTCATAGAGGCAGGGGGAGAGGGGATGTTAAAATATATATATAACAACAGAGAAGAAATGGACATGCAAACAAAAGCTCTGAGCATTTTTCCAGTTTTGTGTGATTAGATTCACAGAGACAGAATTATTTTGAAAATGTTATTACACTCATGCCATGTGTAGAGAGTCTGTGCTCAAGGACATTTGACAGATAATCCAATAGTGCCCAGCAGTGGCATTTAGACAGAAGACCACAACAGGATAAAACAAAACCACAGAAGGACAGGAGCAGTGTCACCAAAGGGGGATGTTCATGTTTCTTCATCAGTGTTCTTAGAAACACGAGTTCCTGGTTTGATAGAAACACCACAGGGTCTGGCAGAGCCTCTCAGGAGACAGCTGTAATAACTCTGCCAGAGCCTGACAAATACAGAGGCAGATGCTCGCAGCCAACCATTGAACTGAGCACGGGGTCCCCAATGGAAGAGTTAGAGAAAGACTGAAGGAGCTGAAGGGGTTTGCAACCCCATAGGAAGAACAACGATATCAACCAACCAGAACCCCCAGAGCTCCCAGGAACTAAACCACCAACCAAAGAGTACACATAGTGGAACCCATGGCACCAGCCACATATGGAGCAGAGGATGGCATTGTCTGGCATCAATAGGAGGAAAAGCCCTTGGTCCTGTGAAGGCTCGTTTCCCCAGTGTGGTGATTGCCAGGGCAGTGAGGTGGGAGTGGGTGGGTGGAAGGGGAACACTCATAGAAGCAGGGGGAGGAGGATGGGATAGGGGGTTTCCGGAGGGGAAACCAGGAAAGGGGATAACATTTGAAATGTAAATACATAAAATATCCAATAATAATAAAAAAAGAAACACCACAGGGAAATCCCCTCAAAATTCACAGCAGACACTGTATAGTAAAGGTTCTAAGAAGTCTAGCATTGAAGGAGTTTTGTTTAAAGCCAACATTTCTCAAGTTTATGTAACTTATGCTTTTATTATTTATTTGTTTGTTTATTTATGAAATTAAAACTCATTATGAACTTTGGGAAATGCCAGGATCCACATACTCCTGCCTAAGGATGGAAAATAGGTGAGTCCTTTTGGTAGTATTCCTAATTTTATACATCTGTGAAATGTTCAGAATTAGGCTTGTCATCAAAGATAGCCATTTTTTTTTAAAAGAGCCCCGTTTAAACTAAATTTTGCATTTCTTATTCCATACTTTGTATGCATGTTGTACTGGAGAAGAATTGAGTTAGATATTTATCGTTAATGCAGCAATTTTCTAATTCCTCATTATCATTTCTTTGGATAGAAATCTCTAAAGGACAACTCCAAACATATTAGTAAAGATTTGTCTGCTGGCATGCTTCATATGTGTCCAATTGTGAAAATTTATGTCTTCATAAATATCTTTGCAAAACAAAACTGTCGAAATAGCAGAGAAGGATAATTTATTCCCATCCATCTAGGTGTATACCAGTGCATGCTTCATCTGATAGAGAAAAGCTCTCAGGTCAGGTGAGAATGCTCAGGTCAGGTGAGAGTGCTCAGGTCAGGTGGGAATACTCAGGTCAAGTGGGAGCACTCATGCCAGGTGGGAACATTCAGGTCAGGTTGCAACACCCAGGTCAGGTGAGAGTGCTCAGGTCAGATTGGAGCACCCATGTCAGGTGGGAATGCTCAGTTCAGGTGGGAGCACTTATGTCAGGTGAGAACATTCAGGTCAGATGGGAATGCTCAGGTCAGGTAGAAGCACTCAGGACAGGTGAGAGCATTCATGCCAGGTAGGAGCATCCAGGTCAGGTGGGAGTACTCAGGTCAGGTGGGGGTGCTCAGGTCAAGTGGGAGCACTCAAATCAGGTGGGAGCATTCTGATCAGGTTGGAGCACCCAGGTCAAGTGAGAGTGCTCAGATCAGGTGGGAGCACTAATGTCAGTTGGGAGCACTCATGTCAGGTGGGAGCACTCAGGTCAGATGGGAATGCTCAAATCGGGTGAAAGCACCCATGTCAGGTGGGAGCGCTCAGGTCAGGTGGGAACATTCAGGTCAGGTTGCAACACCCAGGTCAGGTGAGAGTGCTCAAGTCAGATTGGAGCACCCATGTCAGGTGGGAATGCTCAGTTCAGGTGGAAGTACTCATGTCAGGTGGGAACACTCATGTCAGGTGGGAGCACTCATGTCAGGTGAGAGCATTCAGGTCAGATGGGAATGCTCGGATCAGGTGAAAGCACCCATGTCAGGTGGGAGCATTCTGGTCAGGTTGGAGCACCCAGGTCAAGTGAGAGTGCTCAGATCAGATGGGAGCACTCATGTCAGGTGGGAGCACTCATGTCAGGTGAGAGCATTCAGGTCAGATGGGAATGCTCGGATCAGGTGAAAGCACCCATGTCAGGTGGGAGCACTCAGGTCAGGCTATGCAACCTTTGCAACCAAGTTCAATCAGCAGATGTCAGGAGGCAGTCAGAGGATGTTTTGGCTTTGATTCTGCTAGTTACATCTTAATACCTGAATCCCCTGGGAACAGACTTGCTTTAAAACCTTCAGCACATCTCATCTTATTCTCTTTGGGCTGCTGTAAGTGTTACTTGAGACTAAGTAATTTATGAGTATCATAAATAATTTTCTTACAGTTTTAGAATCTAGGTGTGAGCAAATTCTGTATATAGTAAGGATCCTGTTTCTGCTCACAGCTTCTCATGTGGAACACTGTACCCCTTGGGGGTTGTCATTGTTCCCAAACTTAGAAGAAAGCAAAGAAAGTAAACACACTCCCAAGAACCCTCTGCTTTGAGACAGAGCAGCTTGACCTTGAACTCACAATCTTCTGTCCTGAATTTCCAAAGTGTTAGGATTCCAGGCACTCACTATTTACAATTGGCTCCCAAACATTAACAGTTTTTTAATATATTTTTTTATTTTACCCCATCCCTTTCTTCCTTCCAACGATGTAACCCACCCTGCTTTCTCTCTCTCTCTCTCAAGTTTATGGTCCACATATACATATATACATACACATACACATCATGTACATCATATACATGTACATCAATACATACACATCAATACATATACATATACATATGTATTAGAGTGGGGAGTCCAGAAGGAGAAAATGGATCTCTAAGAGCTGATCTGAAGATTATAAGTCCTCGGTTCTGAACTGCTTTCTGTTTCTGACTCCCACGATGTGAAAAGCTTTCACTACCAGGTCCCACTGCCATGAGGGACAAAGCCCTCTGAAACTAAGAGACGGAATAAATGCTTCCCCTAAGCGCTCCATGTCAGGTTACAGTCACAGTGCCACACACACACACACACACAAAAAAAAACTGATACAGTTTTCAAAAATATCACATTAAAATATCAATTTCCCCTTGCTCAGAAGGGCCTATTTTAGGGCCATAGTGATTTCTCATTTTATTGATCTCTATTAAGTAATACATTCAGTTTATTTAGGCATCTGGAAGTCTGTATGAAGCAATGTAAAGTGTGTTTATTTACCCAAGAATGTCCCATGTAAGGATGTATGAATCCTTAGACTGAAGGGATAAAAGGTTACATGGTATTGAACAGATCATCCTTAGCACAGGAACTGTCATGTGACACTTTCACAAGGAGAAACAGCACCGTTTAAGGGTAGGCTGGTGTAATGATGAGAAGTGGTACAGTCCTTAATAACCAGCGTGTGTGGTTGTGAGCTGATTGGTAACTTCCTGGTATGAATACTTTTCATCACGGCTACGTTCAGAAGCAAACACAATGCCAATGAGCAGAGTTGGGGAAATGTCTTTACTATCATGGCCACTCTCTTGCCATGCAGACAAAACAGACACAGAAGTTCTGGCAGCAATACAGCATGACTAGATACCTAGATAGGAATGTGCTTCTGGTGTTTATTACCAACCTTTAACCTTTTAAAGTTGCCTCTGGGTGCAAGCGTATCTACCAGCAGTGCTAACCTCTGACCTTTCCCACATTTTAATATGTCATTTAATTATAGGCTTATATAATTTTTACTTGTTAGTAATAATAATATGATTATATAATAATTATATATTATTATATCATTTTTACTTGTTTGACATATAGCCTGGAACATTCCTGAAAGTGTTCATCTCCAAAGGGTCCTTGTGCTTCATGGGGAAGAAACACAAGCTGAGGTCAGATCTGGTTGAGATTCTTTGCGGCTGGGACCTGTATAGCAGGGGAGCCTCCATTTCTTCTTTACACTTTAGTTTTTTTGAGTGGAAGACAAGAGCAGCAAGTGAGCCTTTGGATTGTCATGAGCATTAAATCACATTAATCAAACCTGCCTTCCCTAGGAAGGGTGGCTCTGCTAAATATTTCATGTAGCCCATGCTGGAGCAGCGATCACGATGCGTCTTTTTCTTTTTTATTAATGAAGGGAGGAAGTCTTCATAGGCCTGTGCTCTGCCTTACATGATGATGTGATTTGCATAATTCAAGGGACTGGAGGTTTTCTTAAAGGCTGGAGACCATGCTATCACTGAGAACAAACACTTTTCCTCGGGGTGTGTACAGTTTAGTTCCAGCCCATTTTCTTTTTCTGTTAGAGTTAGGAAAACTGTATAGAAGGTCCTAATTATTGGGGAACCATCGTTTCCTGAGACTGGAGACCTACAGGTTCCTGGGCCTGCCTTCTTTGTGGACTTATAGAAAATAGTTAAGATGTGAGCAGATACAGAGGTCACCTTAGAAAAGGAGAGGGGTGGTCTGAAGGGGGTGTAACCAGAGAACAGGGGACACAAGAGGAACCTGGTGAAGGTTCCCATTCCTGGGAGTTGGGCAGTTTCCATAGTTACACAGTATGGTTCTCATGGGATTCGGACAGGACTCGTGAAATCTGTAAGTGAATATTCTTCATAGACTGGTGAGTTTGGGTATCAGATGATTCTCCCTTTCCCTGTATTTATGCTTACATGCTAGGGCATCGATAGCACATCATCATTCGAAGGTGTTGTGGATATCAAGGGTCTAGGGAAGTCCTTGTCAGTGGGTGCACCTGGGAAGGAGACTTGGTGGCTCTGGCCCCTTTCTCTTGCTCTTTGTTCCTGGACATGAGTTGAAGTTGGTCCCACCACACACTCACCATCATTGCCACCTGGGTCACCCACCAGAGAACAAAACTTAGCAGTTTCCTGACTCACTGAGTTGAACTGAAGTCTCTATAGCACGAACTAGTAGAAAACTTTCATTTTTATAAGGTAATTTTTACAGGTGTTTAATTATATAATGACAGAAATCTGACTAATATGAACCTACTGTGTGTTATACATGGTGAATAGTAGGAAGGACATTTGATACTAGTGAACAGCAAATGACCCTCATCTGTACTAAGCCTGAATCTGTTGGGGAAAAAAACCAGATTATCTGCAATTGAATTGATAAAATGATATTTTCAAACAGCAACAGGTACTATAAAGGGGAAAGATTTTTGTAAGATTGTAAATGTTGTTTTCTTCTAAGAACAATGCATATCACTGTACTGAAGAGTTTTAAAGGTGCTAGGGAGATTGCCCTGGATGTTGTATGAAGAACAGATTAGAGGGAGCCCTGTTGGATGCACAGAGGCATTGAGAATCTCTTGTGATGACTTAAGAACAGTGTAATACTGTGCTGGGCACCAGTGTGGCCATTGGAGAGAGACAAAGCAAAGGTGACAGAGACTACAATGGATGTCAGCATCTGAGTTATCTGTGATCTCAGAAGACACAGTCATGCTCCAGCATTTCTGTAAGCAAATCAAGCATAGCATAGAGATTTACATCCAGAGGCTATTTCTGCAAGGATGCCCACCAGGGGCTCTAGGGAAACCTTACAAGATCTTTTATTTGTGTTAATTTCTGGAAACAAAGCAGCTACTTACCATATCCTTCCTTCATATCCTCTTTGCTGTACAGCACCGAGGAACTAGCTGGTGGGCATGTGGAGGAGGTTTGACTGCATATGCTTGCGCATTGGGTTTAATGGCTTAAAGTTACTGAAAGCTGCCCTTGCCTCTTTGGAGCACTGATGGCCCACAGAGCTTATACCATCTGCAGAGACAGGCTGGAAGTATAATGCCATGTGAAGGTGTCCTCCACCAGCCAGCTGGTGATGCTGCCAGAGTCAGGCTTGAAAGAACAGGCTTGAAATTGATGTTCTAATTTAATGGGGGAGGGGGGAACTTTGCACTTAGTGTAAGCCAGAAACCTAAGCAGAAATGAGGAACATGGCTGTGATAACATTGTGAAAATTCTATGATTACAGTAGGGGAAATAACCCCAGTGTTAAGATCACCGAGAAAGAGGAAGAAGTCACACTGAGAACTTAGATGTTAACAAGGACATTTCACGCTTGTGGGGGCTGAGACATGAAGATTGAAAGTTTCAGTCCAGCCTGTCCTGTTTGAAGAGACCCTGTTTCAGACAATAAGGAGAGAAAAGAGAGGCAAAGAAACAACAAACGAAAGGACATCTCACTAAGCATTATGGGGGGGCTGGAGAGATGGCTCAGCGGTTAAGAGTGTTGGCTGCTCTTCTAGAGGTTCTCAGTCCAATTTCCAGCAACCACATGGTGGCTCACAACTATCTGTAATGGGATACGATGCCTTCTTCTGCTGTGTCTGAAGACAGTGAGTGTACTCATATACATAAAAAATTTTTTAAAAATCTTAAAAAAAAAAACATTGTGAAGGCTGTACAGGCTGGACACTTTACAAAAACAACAACAACAACAACAACCCAAATCAGACAAAACAGTAAAGGAAAATACATTTTATGATCATGATCCTTTATTTGGCAAAGGAACCTTGTCTAATAAGCTCTGTGAGCTTTCTTATGGTCTTTCCATAGAGGAATGAATTTACTCGACACTGTCTAATAGTATAAAAATGTATTTCAAAATTGTTTTCGCTAACTTACTAGAAAATCAAACAAAGATTAAATACAAGACAGGGCTACTCAAGCAGATACCTTGCAAATAATGGCTGAGATGGCTGTGGGCCCAGATTGGCTCTTCCTTCAAGAAGAGGTTGCAACAATTGTTGTGTTTAAGTTGCTTCAAAAAATATTTTTTTAAAAGTTTATATGCATGTCCTCAGGTGCCTGTGGAGGCCAGAAGTGGACAAAGATCCCTAGAAACTGGAGCTACAGGCTCTGTTACTGTCTGATATTGGTGCTGAGATCTGAACCTCACGATTGAGCAGCAGGCCCTCTTAACTGCTGAGCCCTCTAACCCCTAGCTAAGCTGCTTTTAAGCAGACAGAGGAGAGTGGCTTACTTTGAGAGAAGAGCTTCCAGGTTAGATGGTAGAATCATAACCCTTGAAAGTCCTGGGGACTCTGCAGAGCATAGGAAATCTATATTTACTTGGATCACAGGTAAATGAATTACAAGGGCCTCTTGCTTGTCTTGAATAACAGATAAGCAGGGAATACGAGGATTAACGCATTCAAAACTGGAACACACCCTGTCAGAAGAAACAGGAAGACTGGATTTCTTCAATGTGATAAATTCAATTCCTTTTTTGAATTAACAGTTGGGAAATGTCAAATGGAAAAAGTAGACGCTACACACCCAATTCAAAAATTATTAGTAATTATAAAAATATATATGAAATGAGCTAGTAAACATCAAAACACACAAAACATCAGGTCAGGGTTCAGAACTGAACACAAAACAAAATAATAAACTCCACCCTGAATAACTTTTAAACTCTCTTGCACATGGAAAATACCTGTAAAACTGGGGTTGTGCCTTAGAAATGGATCCCAAACCAGCATGTGTAAGGCTTTCATCCCTGCCCAGCCCTGAGCAAGCAGAAGAGAAAAGATGAGGACAATCAGAATAGGAGGAAGACGTTCCCTTATTTTTAAGTTCAAAACAATGAGAAAGTTTAGAAACCACCTACCAGCTGTTTGGGGCTGAGGATGTAGTGGACGTCTAGGAAGCTGCTCAGAAAGGTGAGGAGTGTGGACTGGGGACAGGGAGGAGCTGGTTCTTGAGCAACTTGTAAGCACTCCAGCATCCTATTGCTCAACTCCATCATCAGAGGTAATAAGATAAAGACAAGGCTGGGTGACTGGGTCTGCAATTGCTGAGGGCTTCAGTTTTAACAGTCATGTTTTCTTTACTTCATAGATACAGTACTTTAAGCAAGAAGGCGCTTTAGCATTTTATGTATATGTGTGTTTTCACTAAGGAGTCTCAATGTAGCAAGAATTTCTGCCATTATAAAGAGGCTGAGCAAAAATAAATAAATAAATAAAGAGGCTGAGCCTTACTTGATAGATAATTTTTAAAATCAACTTCTTTTCTACAAGTTGTATGTAACAAGTTTATCTAAACAGCTGATGAGGCTTGATACACCATTTTAACCATGCTGTTGAAGGCATTCTGGAATGTTTCAATAAAACAAGTGAGAAAATATAGCCTCTTGATTGGGTAGTATGTAAGATGCACCATATTTTATCATCTAAGTTTTCTTTAAAATATTGAAAGAACACCCTGAAAAAATTGTAAAGCAATCTGACAGTAAGGTTGAATGATGCTTTTAGCAGATGATTCTCACGTGGAGAGAAAAGGGGTCCCTTTTGCCAACATCCCAAGCCATTGACATGCTTTGCCTTTGAGACATTTCTTCTCCCAAGCTCATCTCAAAAGTTGGAGAAAGGCAACCTTAGAGGCAATTATTTCATGATGGAAACTAAAGTCCTCCCAAACATTGACTGCCATGGTGCCAGCAGACTCCTCAGACCCAGATTGAGATAATGGCCAGTCTAGCCAATTCTGACTGCAACGTCTTAGCTACACATTGTTGTAATTCTGAAACTGTAGTCAGTACCAAAGGCAGAGCTTGAGAGTCCTGTACCTGACTATCCTTTATGCTATGACCTGCCTCCTACTATTCTATTCTCCTACTCCCTCCTCATGCTGGCCCCTCTCCTCATACTGTCCCCACCCTCTCATGCTTGTTTTTACCCTTCATACTGGCCTTTCCCACTTGCCCTGGTCCCTTCCCCTCACACTGCTCTCCCTCACTCTAGCCTCTCCCCAATAGTTCCTTCTTCTGCTTCCATGAAACATTACTACTCTTTCTCATTCCTCCCACTGTTGAGACCTCTTCCTCTCCTTTCTACTTTCATGTCATATGTGTGTGTGTGTGTGTGTGTGTGTGTGTGTGTGTGTGTGTGTAATCTATCTATCTATCTATCATCTATGCAAATTAAAGTCTAGATGCCACATTCATGGGGAGCATGTACTGCCTATCTCTCTGAGTTTGACTCATTCTTGATTTCTGGACTCTGTATACATCTTCTCTTTCTACTAGAATGCTGTGATCAAGGATCTCCAACTTCAAAGTAAGAGGCTTTTCCAGGACATTCCATCAGAGGAAGACCACATTGTTCATTAGGCAAGAGGCTGCCCAGGGACCATTCACAAATAGTATATGACTGATTTAAAGTATACAGGAAAGGCATTAAGCAGGGCACATGGTAAGGGCTTGTGTTAGGCTTTCCACAGCCCTCTTGTCATAACAACAGACCTTTGTAAGGAATGGCCCTCAACCTTCTCCCATCAACGAGAAAAATAAAACCAGCAGCCACCATGGCAGGGCCTCCTACATACATCTCAGGTCTCTTCCTGAGCCTGCAGCCTGTACTCACTCTGTGTTCTTTCTTCAGGAGGCTTCTTTTAGCTCAAAGTGAGATATACACACTTAGATGCTTTATATGAGTGTTTTGTTTTGGAAATTTATTTAAATCTGTCAAATTAGTAACTTCACACATTCAAATGAATGTTTTTGGTTTTAAATCATGAATTTTTCTTCATTCTCATAGTCCTCTTAAAATACAGTCACAACCAACAGTGACTTCTGAAGAGAGAAACTGAAATTTCCTTCAACAAATTGAATATATATTACATAAGCAGAAATATATAGCTACAGTTAATTATAAACTTACATTGCTGTTCAAAACAGTTTTCTTCAATATTATAGAAACCAGAGAGAAAGAAAAAAAGGAACTACCATGAAATTCACAAAATGAACCCAATTCTGCAATTGAGGCGATCCTGCTGAGTCCCCTACAGTGCTACTGTCCTCAGGTATGGGAAATAATTAGGATTTCATATGCAAAAGCATTCACAGACTCCTGGGATGCACCTGGCAGGCTGGGGAAGCATGAGATGAGCGCTTTGTTTCTTGAGTGCAGCAAAGAGCTTGATAAAGAGCCCGCTTGGTGTAGTCATGAAGCATGAGAGGATGAGGTACAGGACAGTCTTCACAGCTTCATTCAGTTCCTCTGACACAAAGATGCTCAGCAAATACAGTTTTGTAAGTTGAACTGTGCTGTACAGACCATGCTAGTTCAAAGAACCACAGTGATAGAGTGTGCTCTGTGTCTTGTCTTTCAGCACCCATGATGATGAATGGAAGTCTCTGGGGCCAACTCATCACCCAACACACCTTCAGTCAAGCATTTTACCAGTTCTCCCCAAGACTGAAATATGTTTCCCACTCCACTCTTGACACATAACTGGCTACTTTTAAGTTCACTAATTTAGTGAACAAAATTGTTGTGTGATGCTTCCTGGGGAGAAGTGAATATATATCTCTTCACTTAAGACAGAATATCAAGAGAGACTGGAAATGCTTTCATTCCAGTCTAGCATGTTGGACCAAAGAGTTTGCCACAGTTGCTTACAAGAGCATCAGTGACTGATCAAGCTGCATTACCAAAAGTCACAAAGGCTGCATCCCAGCAGCTCAGCTTGTAGGATGTTCCATGGAAGGCTCTTCACTACCAGAAGTTACTGTTAAATAAAGTTACACTGTTATGAAACCTCTAGAAAGGCTCTCTTGCATCCATGCAGGAGATAATTTGTGTTTCCCTTTCATTATGATAAGCAAGCACAACTTTCAGAAATCCTTAGGGCTCCTTTACGGGTGCTTGTGTCCCTTGGCATGCACTACATGAGGGTCTTAAGTGTCATCCCTAACAGGTAATTTGAATTTTTACTGCAGAAATCCATCCACTCATTCCTTCATGAGGTTCATGAGGTTCTTAAGACTTCCACAAGGGAGAGAGTGTTCCTGGTACTGTCTCATCGTGAGCAAACCAGCACCTCAGAGTCATCTCTCTTTTCCAGTGTCACCGCACTCCTCTGCCAAACCCTCAGAATCCAAAGGCCTCTGTGTTGTATTTTACAAAAAAGAAAAAGAAGCCAGGGATGAGTTTGATGGAGACACGGTATGGTGCCCATGCTGAGGCATTCCTTCCCCCTGAGGTACCAGCCACACAATGGTATAGTGTAGAATAGGGTTTATTGGAGAGTGGAGTTGAGGGGGTAGTAGAGACAGAGAAAGATAGATAGATAGATAGATAGATAGATAGATAGATAGATAGATAGATAGATCGAAGAGGGGTAGAGGCTGGCCATGAGCACATGGAGGGGGGGATGGGGAGAGAAGGGACAGAGGGGGAAGAGGGCAAGAGGGCAAGATGGCAAGAGAAGAGAGAAAAGAGAAGAGAAGAGACGAGAGAGGAGAGAGGAGAGGAGAGGG
>CM052704.1:125423098-125449903 GCA_028551405.1 Uromys caudimaculatus
CAGAGTGGTTGTACCAGCTTGCAGTCCCACCAACAGTGGAGGAGTGTTCCTCTTTCTCCACATCCTTGCCAGCATCTGCTGTCACCTGAGTTTTTGATCTTGGCCATTCTGACTGGTGTGAGGTGGAATCTCAGACTTGTTTTGATTTGCATTTCCCTGATGACTAAGGATGTTGAGCATTTCTTTAGGTGCTTCTCAGCCCTGAGAATTTCCTCAGTTGAGAATTCTCGGTTTAGTTCTGTTCCCCATTTTTTGATGGGGTGATTTGGTTTTTTGGAGTCTAACGTTTTGAGTTCTTTGTATATATTGGATATTAGCCCTCTATTGGACCATGTGTACTCCTTGATTGGTGGCTTAGTCCCTGGGAGCTCTGCGGGGTCTGATTGGTTGATACTGTTGTTCTTCCTATGGGTTGGAAACCCCTTCAGCTCCTTCAGTCCTTTCTCTAACTCCTCTATTGGGGACCCCATATTCAGTCCAATGGTTGGCTGTGAGCATCTGCCTCTGTATTTGTCAGACTTTGGCAGAGCCCCTCAGAAGACAGCTATAACAGGCTCCTGTCAGCAAGCACTTCTTGGCATCTGCAAGAAGTGTCTGGGTTTGGTGTCTGTATATGAGATGGATCCCCAAGTGGGGCAGTCTCTGGATGGCCTTTCCAGCAGTCTCTGCTCCATACTTTGTTCCCTTATTTCCTTTAGACAGGAACCCTTCTGGGTTAAGAATTTGGAGATCCAGGAAATAGCCTGTGGGAGTCTGTTGCCTTGATGCCAGGTATATGTTTCTGATGTAGGTCATGAGTCTTTCTACCTAACAGGAACAGAACATTTGTTTCTAGGGTGGCTTTCCAGCCCAAAACCCATAGAGCTTTTAGGAAGCTTCAGTCATATACTATTTAGATTTACAAAATAAACAGTAAGGACTTAAAAAAAAAAAAAGAATTTGGAGATGAGTGGGTGGCCCCATTCTCCCAACCGGGAGCCTTGCCTAGCTTCTGGATATGGTTTCTACAAGTTCTCTCTCCCCTTTGTTGGGCATTTCAGATAATCTCATCCCTGTTGGGTCCTAGGAGCCTCTTGCTTTCCTGGCATCTGGGACTTGCTGGTGGCTAACCCCAGTTCCCCATCCCCCATTGCTACACATCTCTGTTCAAATTCCTGACACTCTGTTTATCATCCCCAATTCCTCTCATACCTGATCTTGCCTACCTTTTCCCCCCTCTCCCTCCTCTATTCCTTCCAAGTCCCTCCCACCCTTTACTTCCTGTGAATATTTTGTTCCCCCTTCTAATAAGGATTGAAGCATCCACATTTTGGTCTTCCTTCTTCTTGAGCGTCATGTCCTCTGTGAATTGTATTTTGGGTATTCCGTGCTTTGGGGCAAATATCCACTTATCAGTAAGTGCATACAACATGTGTTCTTTTGTGACTGTGTTACCTCAATCAGGATGATATTTTCTAGTTCTATCCATTTGCCTAAGAATTTCATGAAGTCATTGTTTTTAATAGCTGAGAAGTAGTCCATTGTGTAAATGTACCACATTTTCTGTATCAAATCCTCTGTTGAGGACATCTTGGTTCTTTCCAGCTTCTGGCTATTATAAATAAGGTTGCTGTAAACATAATGGAGCATGTGTCCTTGTTATATGTTAGAGTATCTTTTGGGCATATGCCCAGTAGTGGTAGTACTATATCCAATTTTCTGAGGAACCACCAAACTGATTTCCAGAGAGGTAATACCAGCTTGCAATCCCACCAACAATGGGAGAGTGTTCCTCTTTCTCCACATCTTCACCAGCATCTGCTCTCACCTGAGACTTTGATCTTAGCCTCTATGACTGGTGTGAGGTGGAATCTCAGGGTTGTTTTGATTTGTGTTTCCCTGATGACTAAGGATGTTGAGCATTTCTTTAGGCGCTTCTCAGTCCTTCGGGTTTCCTCAGTTGAGAATTCTCTGTTTAGCTCTGTTCCCCATTTTTTTGATAGGGTTATTTGATTCTCTGGAGTCTAACTTCTTGAGTTCTTTGTATATATTGGATATTAGCCCTCTATTGGATGTAGGATTGGTAAAGATCTTTTCACAATCTGTTGGATGCAAATTTGTCCTAGTGACAGTGTCCTTTGCCTTACAGAAGCTTTGCAATTTTATAAGGTCCCATTTGTCGATTCTTGATCTTAGAGCATAAGCCATTGGTGTTCTATTCAGGAAATTTTTCCCCTGTGCCCATGTGTTCAAAGCTCTTCTCCACTTTCTCTTCTAATTAGTTTCAGTGTATATGCTTTTTAAGTGGAGGTCCTTAATCCACTTGGACTTGAGCTTTGTACAAGGAGATAAGAATGGGTCAATTTGCATTTTTCTACATGCTGACCTCCAGTTGAACTAGCAGCAAATGTTTAAAATGCTGTCTTTTTTCCACTGGATGGTTTTAGCTCCTTTGTCAAAGATCAAATGACCATAGGTATGTGGGTTCATTTCTGGGTCTTCAATTCTATTCAACTGATCTTCCTGCCCACTTTTGTACAAATACCATACAATTTTTTATCACTATTGCTCTGTAATACAGCTTGAAGTCAGGGATGGTGATTCCTCCAGAAGTTCTTTTATTGTTGAGAATAGTTTTTGCTATACTGGGTTTTTTGTTATTCCAAATGAATGTGAGAATTGCTCTAAGTCTATGAAGAACTGAGTTGGAATTTTGATGGGGATTGTATTGAATCTGCAGATTGCTTACAGCAAGATGGCTATTTTTACTATATTAATCTTGCCAATCCACAAGCATGGGAGGTCTTTCCATCTTCTGAGATCTTCTTTGATTTCTTTCTTCAGAGACTTGAAGTTCTTGTCATACAGATCTTTCACTTGCTTGGTTAGTGTCACACCAAGGTATCTTATATTATTTGTGACTATTGTGAAGGGTGTCATTTCCCTAATTTCTTTCTCAGCCTGTTTATCCTTTGAGTAGAGAAAGGCTACTGATTTATTTGAGTTAATTTTATATCTAGCCACTTTGCTGAAGTTGTTTATCAGGTTTAGGAGTTCTCTGGTGGAATTTTTGGGATCACTTAAGTATACTATCATATCATCTGCAAATAGTGCAAATAGTTTAACTTCTTCCTTCCAATTTGTATCCCTTTGACCTCCTTTTGTTGTCTAATTGCTCTGGCTAGGACTTCGAGTACTATATTGAATAGATAGGGAGAGAGAGGGCAGCCTTATCTAGTCCCTGATTTTAGTGGGATTGCTTCAAGTTTCTCTCCATTTAGTTTGATGCTGTATATTGCTTTTACTATGTTTAGGTATGGGCCTTGAATGCCTGATCTTTCCAAGACTTTTCCATGAAAGGTATTGAATTTTGTCAAATGCTTTCTCAGCATCTAATGAAATGATCATATGATTTTTTTTCTTTGAGTTTGTTTATATAGTGGATTATGTTGATAGATTTCCATATATTGAACCATCTTTGCATCTCTGGAATGAAGCCTGCTTGATCATGGTGAATGATCTTTGATGTGTTCTTGGATTCGGTTTGCAAGAATTTTATTGATTATTTTTGCATCAATATTCATAAGGGAAATTGGTCTGAAGTTCTCTTTCCTCTTTGGGTCTTAGTGTGGTTTAGGTATAAGTGTAATTGTGGCTTCATAGAACAAATTGGGTAGTGTTCCTTCTGTTCCTATTTTGTGGAATAGTTTGAAGAGTATTGGTATTAGGTCTTCTTTGAAGGTCTGATAGAATTCTGCACTAAACCCATCTGGTCCTGGGCTTTTTTTAGGTTGGGAGAATTTTAATGACTGCTTCTATTTCTTTAGGGGGTATGAAACTGTTTAGATGGTTTATCTGATCCTGATTTAACTTTGGTACCTGGTATCTGTATAGAAAATTGTCCATTTCATCCAGAATTTCCAGTTTTATTGAGTATAGGCTTTTGTAGTATGATCTGATCTGATGATTTTTTTGAATTTCTTTGGTTTCTGTTACTATGTCTCCCTTTTCATTTCTGATTTTGTTAATTTGGATACTGTCTCTGTGCCCTCTGGTTAGTCTGGCTAAGGGTTTATCTATCTTGTGGATTTTCTCAAAGAGCCAACTCCTGGTTTTGTTGATTCTTTGTATAATTCCTTTTGTTTCTACTTGGTTGATTTCAGCCCTGAGTTTGATTATTTCCTGCAGTCTACTCCTCTTGGATGTATTTGCTTCTTTTTGTTCTAGAACTTTCATGTGTGCTGTTAAGCTCCTAGTGTATTCTCTCTCCAGTTTCTTTTTGGAGGCACTCAGAGCTATGAGTTTTCCTCTTAGCACTGTTTTCATTGTGTTGGAGTTTTCCATCTTTTATCCTTTGTATGGCTGGATTTGTGGAAATATACTGTGTAAATTTGATTTTGTCATGAAATATCTTGGTTTCTCCATCTATGGTCATTGAAAGTTTTGCTGGATATAGTAGCTTGGGCTGGCATTTGTGTTCTCTTAGGGTCTGTATGACATCTGCCCAGGATCTTCTGGATTTTATCGTCCCTGATGAGAACTCTGGTGTAATTCTGTTAGGTCTGCCTTTATATGTTACTTGACCTTTTTCCCTTATTGATTTTAATATTCTGTCTTTGTTTTGTGCATTTGTGTGTTTTGACTATTATGTGACAGGAGTAATTTTCTGATCCAGTCTATTTGGAGTTCTGTAGTATTCTTGTATGTTCATGGACATCTCTTTCTTTAGATTAGGGTAGTTTTCTTTGTTGAAGATATTTACTGGCCCTTTAAGGTGGGAATCTTCACTCTCTTCGATACCTATTATCTTTAGGTTTGGTCTTCTCATTGTGTCCTGGATTTCATGGATGTTTTGGGTTAGGAGCTTTTTGCATTTTCTTTAACTGTTGTGTCAATATTTTATATGGTATCTTCTGTACCTGAGATTCTCTCTTTTATTTCTTGTATTCTTTTGGTGATGCTTACATCTATGACTCCTGATCTCTTTCCTAGGTTTTCTAACTCCAGGGTTGTCTCCCTTTGTGATTTCTTTATTGTTTTTATGTCCATTTTTTTAGATCCTGGATGGTTTTGTTCATTTCTTTCACCTGTTTGATTGTGTTTCCCTGTAATTCTTTAATGGATTTTTGTGTTTCCTCTTTAAAGGCTTCTACCTGTTTACCTGTGTTCTCTTGTATTTCTTTAAGGGAGTTATTTATGTCCTTCTTAAAGTCCTCTATCATCATCATGAGAAGTGATTTTAGATTTGAATCTTGCTTTTCCGATGTGATGGGGTATCTAGGACTTGCTATGGTGGGAGAATTGGGTTCTGATGATGCCAAGTAACCTTAATTTCTGTTGCTTGTGTTCTTACACTTGCCTCTCACCATCTGGTTATCTCTAGTTCTACCTGCCCTCACTATATCTGACTGGAGCCTGTTCTTCCTGTGATCCTGGTTGTGTCAGAACTCCTTAGAGACCCGCTTTCTCTGGGATCCTGTGATTCTGGATCCTGGGATCCTGAGATCCTGGGTGTGTCAGAGCTCCTGGGAGTCAAGCTGCCTCTGGGCCCCTGAAATCCTGTTGTGACCAAGCTCCCGGGTTCCTGGGATCCTGGGCGTGTTAGAGTGCCTGGGAGTGGAGCTTCCTCTGGGTGTTGTAGGACTGGCTGCAGAGTTCGTGCCCAAGGTCTGCTCACAGCACCAGCCTAGACCGGAAGGATCTCATGCCACTGGTTGGGTGGGGTTCCTGGGTCCCTGGTCCCCCTATTCCCAGTTACTCCCAATGTTGTGGCAAATGTTGTGTCCTCCTCACCTTTGATCCTATGATCCTGAGCACAGACTTTCAATAGAGTGATTCCTCAAACACTGGGAAACAGAAATACCACATTGTCTTGCAATCTCAATCCCTTGTAACAGCCTGAGTGCCAGCACATGAGTGAGTGGATAGAGGAGATATCACAAGTATATGTGTGTATGCAATTGAAGATCTTTTAGCCTTAGAAAAGAGAAAGAAAACCTATTATTTGTGGCACTGCGGATGATTCCTGAAGGCATTATGATGAGAGAAAACTTGAACAGTAAGGTACCTACTGCATAATCTCAGTTATATGTGAGATCTGAAGATGTTGAACTCAAGAAAGAAGGATTGGGACCAGGGGGCAGTGAAGAAACATGATCTAAGGACCTGTCAGTTTTGGGATGGTTAACTAGTATAGATCTATGGCAGTATGCTGCACAGAGTTAGTAGAAATATGCTGTGTGCTTGCATTTTGCTGAAAGTTGATCTTAAATATTCTCATTACTCACAAATAAGCAGGTTGTCATGTGAAGTGGTGGAACTTAAGTCCCCTGATCATCCTTGCACACATATGTATAAAGCAGCACATCATGTAGTATACACTGAATGTATACAAATTTTCATTTGTCGAGTTAACATTAAGAAAGCTAAAAAAGCAGTGGTGGGGAATAAAAGGAATATGGAAACTGTCTACACACCATGCAACTATACACTAGCAGGTAAGAAACAAGCCTGATAATAATAAAGCAGGAAAATTTAAATGGCTATGTACACATGTACATTTGATAGAATTTCGATTGTGTTTTTACATTAAAAATGTAGGCATTTTGGAAACTGTGATGAGTCCAGTGAATCAGGCTGCAACACTGGTGTTTATGAGGACGCAAAAACTGTTGCATTATTTGGCTTTTGATCATCCCTTATAACAGCATGACAATGAGTCATGTGATTAAACAAGTTGCAGGCTAAATTCTTCAGAAAGCAGATGCTCGATGAGGTCTGCTGCTGTGGCTGGAGGGGTTGTGGACCAAGGCTGTGGGCTAAGGACAGCTCTCACAAACCCACCTAGAATTCTCCAGAGATGTCATCTGCCATCTACCAAGAGCTATCTCTTGTGCCTTTGAACTTTGGCCACCTGAAGAAGGAAATAACCTTGAACAAGATGCTTGGGGCAGAAAAAGCACTGGGTACTGACCCCTGGAGTCCATCTCTAGGGAACACTCATCAGCTGGGCCTTCCTTAAAGAATCAACCAGATGGGATATCTTCATCTTCACATGTAATTTATTCTTTCTCATTTCAGCAGTTATATTGTTTTGTAAGGTATTTGCTTTAATTGAATTTGGGACTTAAGTTTCAACTGGTTTGTAAGAAAATCAATGGGTTTACAAAAGCAATGCCTTCCTTGCTCATGTCCCTGACACTAAACATGGGCTGGACACTGGTTCTTAATGTTCATATTCTCTCTTGGTCTCCCTTAGAGACTGATATAGACTCAACTGTCTCCCTGTAATGCATATGTTGAAGCTCCATTCCCCCTATGCCACTGTCTTTGGTGGCACCATCATCAGGAGTTTTTTAGAGCAAGTGAGATCATAAAGGAGGAGGGTTAACCCAGAAATGATGCCCCTTGAAAAGGAAATGTGCATGTGTTCATAAGAAAGGCCATGGGCAGACTCAGAGGCCACCTATAAGCCTAGAGAAATCCCTCCCCTGGTACAGCCTGCCCAAACCTTGAACCTAATACATGGAGCAAAGATTTTGTTGTTTAAGCCATTCTGTGTATAGTACTTTATTATGGAAGCCTGAGCTGAATATGGTAGAGCCCAAATGAAATATCAAATCTTAAATCTACTAAATAATTTAACCACATAATTTACAGTTCTTAGCCTGAATTGATTCCATATACCGCATAATTAAATCACAAAGATGAGAGTCTTGCTAGAGTAAGGTCCTAGCAGATTGTACTTTTCCAAAGCCTGACTGTCCGTCTCTAATTCTGCATCAATATCACTGATTGGCATTGTTCTGTTTAAATAAATCACTGAAACCCATTATGGGAACTCTCTGCCTTCAAATTGGCTTAATGTGTCACATTGCTCTCATGGTACTGATGTCATCATGAAATAATAAAGCACACCACGGTCCCAAGACAGACAAGACAGACTCATTCACCTCACCCTGAATCTAAGGAAGCTTTAGTTGCTGAGACTGGGTTCTAGTCGTGCTGATATTCACCTCTAGGCTAGGGTGCTACATGTGAGTGTGCGGGCATGAGCACGTGTATGTTCAACAGGCATTCGTGTATGTGTGAGTATACGCATATGTGCATGATTGGATGTGCATGTGTTTCAGAGAGGGAAAAGATGACCCTGGAACATATCCATCTAATCCCTCTTATGCCTCTTTTTTTTTTTTTTCCTTTTCTTTCTGCTACAATTGAAACCATGCTAGGTAACCTGTGGACACAAGCCAGGCACACCTTTTACATGTTGTTCTGTGAATACCAACCATCTTCTGTAAGGTCAAATGCATGGTTTGAAGTTATCAAACAGGCTTTGGGGAGGGCAGCCAAGGAGCCTAAGAGAATAGATTTGGAGATGCCATTAACTGGAATGAATGAGGCAGAAATAAGTCTAAATGTAAGTTCAAGCTGGACACCTCTGTGTAGACATTGGTGGTTGTCCTTTGTCATGGGTAGCATTTTACTTGAAAGAAAGTCAAACTACTGCTGAATGCTCTCCCTTCCACATAACTGAAGGAGCAGAGCAAATGGGTACAGCCTAGAGCTACAAGAGAACTGAAAGTTGTGTTTAGCAATACTTTGCAACATGGAATTGCAAGTGGTCCCATTAGACCAACTATACTTTTGCTGTTTTATCCAAGAGCTTTAAGCACAGAATTGAGAATTCAAAAATCCCCGTCCTACATAATAATCCATTTAAAACACCCTCTTGGATATAATCTGTGGTAGTACATTTCTAACAGAATGTCACCCTCCAATGAAGCCCCACCACCTTGCAAAATACAATATCTTGGCATGGTGTTTAGAATTTTTCTTGAAATAAATGGTTCTGAAACCAAGAAACTGACATGCCCTACCCACAAACAACCCTGCAAAACTCTGTGAAGATCACCTAGTCATAACAAAGTAGGTGTGAGGAACAAAGACCATGTTAGAGAAACAATGAACTGAGTATTTGACATGACATTTCCTGGTTGTCTTCTTTGCTGCTGTGACATCTATAGTCCAGTTTCCTTGACAAAATTGTTCCAGCCACCCCTACCTCTAGTGAGTAAGAAATCTCTCACATGTGTATGTGTCCCTGTGCAGCTAGAATTATTTCTGGCAACAAATATTTACCAAGTCTCTACTTTGTGCCACTAGGGATATTCCATCACTTTCAGCAACTCACTGTCCAGTAAGGGAGAGGGTCAATAATAAAGAGAGGGCAGCTGCAACCAAGGCAGCAAGGTGTGAAAAAGATATATCCAGGAAATATTCAGGACATGTTTTGACAGGGCTTTGTGACTGCCTTTTGTAGGAAATGAGGGTGGGTCAAGGATGAGAGTCATGTTTCTGGTGTAAGAACTAAAAATATCAGCTGAGTAGACAAAGATTGGAGAGGAAAGATGTAGACTTATGGAAGATGGGCTTCGATACCACAGTTGCAGTCAGAGTTTCAAGGAGAACAAGGACAATCTGACTAAGTGCAGTAAGTAGATATAGGTAAGAGGCAGGAGTTTGAAAGAATTTCTATGGAATGATTTTCTGTCCTTTCTAAAGTCACAATGAAAATCATCTTTTACTGCTCCACTCTTTGTCACTGCATTTCCTTTTGACAGGAGGAATTCTGGATTATTATTTTTGAGGTGGATGAGTGGCATCATCCCTCAACCAAGGGCCATACCTATCCACTGGATATGGTCTCTACAGGTTCTATCTTGCCTTTGTTGGGTATTTAGGTTCATGTCCTCTGTGTTGGGTCCTGGGAACCTCTTGGGTCCCTAGGACTGAAGAAGATAAAGGGGTTTGCAACTCCGTAGGAAGAAAAACAATATGAACCAACCAGACCCCCCAAAGCTCCCAGGGACTAAACCATCAACCATAGAGTACACATGAGGGGACCCATGCTCCAGCTGGACCTTGGTTCTGTGGAGGTTCAATGAACCAGTGTAGGGAAATGCTAGGGCACTGAGGTGGGAGAGCACTCTCATTGAGGTAGGGGTTGGAGAGGAGATAGGGGGTTATGGAGGGGAAAATGGGAAGGGGGATAACACTTGAAATGTAATAAAATAAAATAAACAATAAAAAGTACAGAAAAAAAGACAATCATCTTTTACAAAGCAGGGAAACAGGAAGTGTACAGATTTGGTAGGAGGGAAACTTTGGGAAAAAGTGACTGTAAGAATAAAGAAAGGTGCTGTCTTGGTCAGAGTTTCTATTGCTGTGATGAAACACCATGCTCAAATAGCAAGTTGGGAAGAAAAAGGTTATACTGACTTACACTTCTACATCACTATTCACTACCAAAGGAAATCAAGACAGGAATTCAAACAGAGGAGGTCCCTTGAAGCAGGAGCCGATGCAGAGGCCATGGAGGGGTGCTGCTTACTGGCTTGCTCCCCATGGCTTGCTCCCCATGGCTTGCTCATACTGCTTTCCTATAAAACCCAGGACCACAGCCCAGGGATGGTTCCTCTCACAATGGGATAGGTTCTTCCCCATTAATCATTTATTAAGAAAATTACCTATAGCCTGATCTTAAGGAGGCATTTCCTCTATTGAAGTTCCTTCCTTTCAGATAACTCTAGCTTGTATCAAGTTGAATAAAACTATTTAGCACATGTGACAAAAAATCCATAGGTAGGGAGTTAGATGGTACCACCTACTTAAGTTTAGGAAACATGGAACTGCTATTGGTGACAGGCAAACAATGTTAATATCCAGAATTGAGATCTGTTTTTGTTTGTTGTGGTTTGTTTCTAATGCTCAGCACCTAGGTGGAGATGAGGGAAAGAAAATGGAATCGGACTAATCAAAAGCTGAAGGTTTCCCATACATCTAGAGGGTTTGGAAAGCCAAACACAATTTAAGGAAAATCAACAACAACAAATTATTTGGGAGCAGGAAAGGACCACAGGAGGGGCTGATAGGGGGAAGAAAAGGAGAAAAGAGATTAGACCCAAAGATTTCAGGACAGATCTGTGGACAGTTACAGATGGAGATACAAGGATAAGAAGGGAATGGTTTGTGTTGTCGGAGGAATTAACATTTCAGAACTGTACAGTTTAAGGTGATAGAGGGAGAGATAGAGGAAGAGATGGAGGAAGAGACAGAGGGAGAGACAGAGGGAGACTCCTCTAGGGAGCTGGCCAATGATGTAAGGATTCCTGCACTGAGGAGGCAAAGGTACCCAGCCCACCTGGACACACTGGCCCTTGTGTGTGAAGTTACTCAGTAGAGAGGGTGAGTGAAGTTGTGGAAAGGATGCTGACTTCCACAGCTGATCAGGCACTGACCCTGGCAATATGGAATGGAAAATGGAGGAACCTCAGTGAACAGACTTTCTATAGGAAATGAGAGTCGTGATCTGGAATGAGAACTGGAAAGCAAAGAGTGACCATTGGCACAAATCTGGATCAGTGTGTTCCATGGATGCATCTTACTCCCTTTCTCAGCAAGAGGATCATCCTCTACAGGTTTATTAAAATTTAATCATCATTTTGAACTGAGCTTATTGTGTTTGTGGATAATAAATCTCTTCTCCTTCCTCCTTTCAAAGCTAGCTGTGCTTTCGTGGTATGAATTTCTGGTCCCTTCCACTACAGCTGCTTCGCATCAATCTTTCATGAACACCAACAAAAAAAGTGCATGTGCCAGCAGAAGGTGAGTCCCACACTGAGCCTCCCAGCCAGGGCTGGTCACCCTGATGTGTAATCAATCAACAGGAAAGGTGTGCCTTTTGCAAAGCTCCTCAAAGAGGTCACTTTCCTAGGTGTGATCAATCTCCCCCATGCTGATCCTGTTACAGCGATTACCAGTCCACCCTCACAGCTTGTCCTCCAGGGAGCAAAGATGTGTCTGAGAATGTCCAGTATAGTGTCTCACCAGGTTGGATAACCTTATTGCACAGCTCACTGTGAATTCACCTCATAAGTAAAAGCAATTGGTGATTTTTATACCACCACCAGAAAGCATTCTGTTTGTGAGTGGAATTATGTTGAACAGTTGTAAATGACCCATAGCAGTCACACTCCCCATCAACGGGGTCAGCAATTCTTTCTTTTGACACAGAAGGCAGGGAAAATCATCCATGCTCTGTGCCCCGGAAAGTTCTTGCCTGGGAGTAAGTTCTCATGACCTACGAAGGAAATGGGAAGAAAAGTAGCCTTTACTGAGTACCCATTACATGTCACCCCAATATATCAACCATGTTCTCTTCTTTAGGACTCAGTCTAACTCTCAGCTCCTTCTGGAACTCTCCCCCCTCCCCCAGCTGCATCCCAAGTCAGAGAATGCTGGGAAACTGCATGCCTGCCTTCATGGGCCACAGGGAGGTCCAAAGATGGGGATAAACATTGATCTGCATGTGGCTGTAATGGTTTTCTGCATAAGATTGACATTTGTGTTTGATTTTTTGTTTCGGTTTCGGTTTTGGGGTGTGTGTGTGTGTGTGTGTGTGTGTGTGTGTGTGTGTGTGTGTGTGTGTGTGTAAACCAGAGCTGCATGTCATGTGTCTTCCTCAGTTGCTCCCTATATTACTTTTTGACATAGAGTCTCTCACTGAACCTGGAGATCACAAATTCTGCAAGACTAATTAGCCAGCAAACTTCAGGGATCTCCCTGTCTCTGCCTTCCCAGAGCTGCAATTATATGTGTGCATTGGCAGACAACTGAGTATTTTCCAGGGTTTTGTAAGTTGAACTTGGGTCCACATGCTTGTACATCAAGTCCTTTGCTGATTGAGCCATCTCCCCAGCTCTCAGCAAGATTCACACGTGAATTGTAGACTCACCAATGCAGAGTTCTCTCTCCCTTGCAATGGAACTTCATGTAGAATGATCAGGAAAGAGAAGGGTAAGGCAAGATTTTCTGATTCAGTGTTTGAAGCTAGACCATGGGGCTCACCTGCAGACTGGAGCCCACATCATAGGACCTACTGTTCTCAGGACTTTAGGTTTTCAGTGCAGCTGCAGCCCTAGTTTGGCTGAGTGTGGACTTCTCAGGCTCTGCAGTTCTGTGAGCCAAATTTCTACAATAAGCAAGCAAGCAAACAAACAAACAACTGCCCAGAAAGTTCTGACTAACACATGGATTAAGACACTGATGCCACTGGTCTCAATTTCTTCATTTTGCTAGGTACCATCTGCTTTTGCTCTGGACTGCAGTTTCAGTGAGTGTTACTCATGTCAGCATGGTGAGCAACTAAAGCCTTGTCTCCATGATCAAATGTTTGGCGTGTGGGACTTGTTCAATATTCATGACACAGTCCTTGTCCTAATCACTTTTCTGACCAGTTAATGGCCATCAGATAATTCACAGAATGTGCAAGAGTTGAGATTCAAATCCAGGAACATATAACTCTAAAATCCTGAAGAATTTCCAAAAACATGTGCCTTTGTGCCTTTCTATTTCTGTTCTGTAAAAGAACTTTTAATAATTAAATTTAGCTTTAGAATTAATTTTAATAAATGGCAAATGAAGAAGTCTGCCCCATAAAGACAGAATGCTTCAATTCAAGTCCTAGTACCTGTCTTCCATTACTGTGCAACTGCAGATGGCCTGGTCTCTCATGTCTCAATGTCTCCTGATGCAGAAACTGGAGATATCAAATAATATAACCTATGTGTGCCTATAAGCTATTACCACTGCAACACTGCCTAGCATGACTCTTAAAGTGACTGACTTTTAAGTGATAACCACTTGGCCCGGGGGCAAAAGTGTTCGTGATTCTAGCTGCAATGGCTGGCACTCCTGAAGGCTGCTGTCAGAGGGGGTACAGGCTCATGGGATGTTCCTCCTCCTAAAGCACATCTTCTGTAGCACTTGTGGGGATCCCCCAAGAAAATGGAAGCATTCAAAGCCTTTCTGATTTATGTTTAGGGCCAGCACATTGGCCCTTTCACCTGCAAGTCACTGAAAAAAAAATGACATTCTTGAGTATAGAGAACCAAGCCTCTCCCTCAGTGAGGCCACAGTCAGGACATAGTAAAGAATCAGGGAGAGGGTATGTGTGGAATTAAGAACTGGACCAGTCTTTCTGCCACCACCATATCTCTGATAATAGCATTATTCATAACAGAGCCTGACATCCATTGAGAGATGAAGAAAGTTTCTAAGTATTAAAATTAAATATCTGTATATTAAAGCAAGCTGAGCTTATGGGACTGCTCTGTCTCTGTCACCAACTAGCAGTAAGACTGAAAAGTCAGAGCACCTCCTTGTCCTTTCTTTAACCTTTCTTGCCCTTTATTTTTTTTTAACAAGCCACTGTCATTAACAATTGCTCCTTCCCTTTCTCTACTGCAGATCAAAGAACCAGATAACACATGGCAGGTGACCATGTTTCCAAAAGAAAACACCACCAAATGGAGATATAAAACGCATGGCTAAGTCTAAACAACATTTGCCCAAGTTCAAGAAACGTCCCCTCTTTTAAGGCTTAGTAAGCCATCGACCCCATTTCCATGGGTGAGATGAGTACTTCAAGGTACTGAGGTACTTCCAAGCAACAATTCCCATCATCACTGCAGAGACCAGAGGGAAAGGACTCTTACCAGAAAAGCCATATGCAAAGACCATACCATGCATTGGGTACATTATGGAAACAGATTTCTCAGCAGGGACAGAAACCCCAACAGTACATATACTCAAACCTGAACCCGGGGCCAAGGCTGTAGATCACTAGATCATTTTCTCCATTTTGCATACTATTGTAAGACTGATACTGAGTGTTGGAGCACTTGGGGTGGTGGGTGTTATTGGAGCCTTAGAGTCAATTTTCTCACATCCTAAAGGTATGAGGTCACCACCAGCCTTGAGAGTGAACAAGCGTCAGTGTGGTGTCACAGCAGAGTAAGGACTGGACAGCCAGAGCCCAGGGAGAGCTTCACAGTGGAGGCTGTGTCTATGTGAAATCTAGAACGTACTTAGAGCACTCTCTTACTCCCACCCTTGAGCCCAGTTCCTGGAGCAGTTATTTCAAGAGTTAAAGAATAAAAAAAAGGGTGCCATTTACTATGGAAGAGCACCCTAATTGGTTGTCCAGTGCCAAAGAGTAATCCTGAAAACATACATATGAGTAACATCAAACTGAGCAGATTATATGTAGGAGTATATATGTATACACACACACACACACACACACACACACACACACACACACACGCGTGTGCACGCGCGCACGCACGCAATGAGTGTGCGTGTGCATGTAACAATAGTTAATGGAAAAAAGAAGCCATGAATTTGAAAGAGAGAGAGAGAGAGCAAGAAGGGGTGTGTAGGAGGACTGGGCAGAAAATGACAGTTGGGTGACACATGTCAGAATGGCATAGAGTACAGAGGCCCAGGGGTTCAAAATGCCCTCAGGTTCTGTCTCCCATTCTTGCAGAACCATCTTCACTAAAGATCAATGCTGAATTTGGCAAACTGAATCATTTGTTTTCTCTCAAAGAACATTTTTCTCCATAACTCAATGTAGCTTCTACTACACTTTTACACATTGTATTAATTCACTGGGTTAAAGATCTCAGAACCTCATTTTTTATGGCCAGGTGCTGACATCTTTCAAAAGCGGCTCGTAGTACTTGGAAGTCTGGGAACTCTGCGGAGGATCTCCTTAGCATACTAACCAAGAGTTAGCTATTAATCCCACTTGTGCAGCATAGCAGACATTGCTCTGGTGCATGGGAACACTGCAAGGGGGAAGAGTAACCACCTCAACCTCTATGTGACCTGCATCCCAGCACACCAGCATCCCAGCATCCCAGCATCCCAGCATCCCAGCACACCAACACACCCCTCTATTCTAATAACCCAACAAGAGTAAATATTATCTAGTAGAGTAAATGCTTACACTGATGGCTGTGCAAGCTATTAGGTGGTTGTGGGGAGATCTTTCTCCTTGCAACAATCTAGGTTCCACTTCTGAATAACAGCCCCCCCAATAACGTTCTGCACATCTGAAGTGTTTTCTCTCTTTGACTGTTCTCTCTTCATTTTCTGTAATTCCTACTCCAGTCTGGTTAGCTTTTCTCTAATGTCCATTCATAGAAATAAGACTTGTCAGAAAATCTGCAGTTACTTCCACATCTCACCAGAAATCACACTGCTTGAATTCCTAATCCTTCTGGCACACCCCGAAGAGCAGAATCTAATGTTTACCTCTTGGTGGCTAATCCTTTGTACTTGTTTAGTGATTGAACTTATGATGTCAAAAGAGCTTTAATTGATTGCTATTAATAGCAGAGGTGATTAGAATCTATTCCACTCCCAAGCACACAAGTTTTTCTAATTACATCCAAAGAGTAAGCCATTGATGATTCTATTAAGTTTGGTCTTTATATATAAAAAGAGTCACATCATACGCATATCTAAATTGCATCTAATTAACTTCAGTCCCCTGGAGAAAGACAGGGAGAGAGAAGTTAAACACTGGAGGTGATTTCCACTCGCCAGCATGCTCAAGAAGCACATCCTAAATTAAGTGTGAAAACAAGAGTTATAGTGTTTCTTCAGTCTCAAGTCTCATGGGTGTCTCAAAAATGAGTGTGATCCTAATGTTCAAATATAGCATTTTCTTCACATAACATTGCTCCCATATGTAAGGTAAGCACCTCATCAAAACTCGGGGTGCAGAAGCAGTACCGTGTGGCCATCTCAGCATAAACCCAGAAGTTGGTTCTGTTGAAAAGCTCTGTGTCCATGTCTAAAAAGACATCTTTCTCATATAGTCCCAAAGGTAATTATGCTCTGTGTAACATTTGCCTTATAGTCTGGCCATGAAGCTTAACCTTAGTGTAAACTACAATTTTATCTTGATGCCAAATGGATCCAAGGTCTTTGAATCTTATATCTCTGACCTGGGGTAGCAGATGCTGTCTGTGACCTCCCATATGTGGTTTCTACTCACTGTCCACACACCTCCTACAAGCATCTGTTGCTCTAACCTGGGCTTAAGCATGAAGGTTGACCAGATGTACAGGGGAATTAATGAACTGCAGAGGCACCTATAACAAGAACCTGCAGGACAGAGCAGATGAGAGGCTAATTCTGGGGTGTGTGCTTCACCTGCCCCCACAGCTTCTCAACCACAAAGAGTGGTAACTTGCTTCATGATGCTGGCTTTTATACACTGGTTTTGTCTCACGCCTTTTCCATCTCCTAAGAAAGTTTGCTAGGATCCGCTGAGGAGCGCACTGCTCAAGTCCTTGGCTCTGTAGAAAGTTACTTCTAGAGGAATCTCAATGGTGGTGCACAGGACCACCATCCATAACATCAAGTTAAAAACAGTTATATTGAAAATGAGCAGGATGTGTTCCCAGTGCCCAAGTCACATACCACACATGTGGAATAAAATGTGTGCTGGTGATAATCTAAGGTTTGTACAACCTCTGTAACAACCCCCATCCCTTTGCCTGTAACAATTTTAAACATGGTAGTGTAACAAAATGTGAGCCTTACCAAATGAAATTAGTTTTAAGTTGATGTATGGTGTCACATTCTTCTGGAAAGAGACAGTAAGAAGGCTCCTTGGCTGTTTTCTGTACCAAAGAAGACATGTCTTTCTACAGGATCATGAGTGTCTAACTCTCTTCAAAAAATTTAAAAATTTGCATTTCAAGTTTATTGGTCCATAGGTAGAGTACGAATAGTGAATAACCCCTGAATCAACTTCAGTCATCAGCTTAGAGCTTCCCTTGGGATTAAGAAACTTTAACTTTGATGCATGCACTCACCTTAACCAAATAGACAAAACAGCAAAATATTTAATGAGCCAAATTAATTACTGTTAATTTCTCAGTGAGAACAATCTATAGCTCCATAAAGGTTCACTCTTGGGAAGCTATGCATGCGGAGAAGCTTCCTGGCATAGAGCTTGAGGGTAGATGACTGGGAAACACACAGGGCATTGTTGCGATTTCAGGGTAAACAGAACTCTAACAGTGGTCTATGGTGCTGCTGAATGTTATTCAAGAGACCGCATTTTTACTGCAAAGAATAAAGTGCTTAAGGATGTGTGGTACTTAATAGTGCATTCTGTTTAAAGTTGTCATTTCTTGCAAAATTTCCCATGGAATTTTACAATGCTCAGATGGGAGAATTGACTTTAAGTAAAGGGTGTTAGCAGC
Source organism: Uromys caudimaculatus (assembly GCA_028551405.1). NCBI lineage: Eukaryota > Metazoa > Chordata > Mammalia > Rodentia > Muridae > Uromys > Uromys caudimaculatus. The sequence continues at coordinate 125,441,209 of CM052704.1, forward strand.
TATTCAGTGTTGTTCTTAGAAGGATTTCCAGAAGCAAACACACTATTGTCTGGAGTCTACCTATTGTATTTTAGAAGCCTCACTCCCTGCTGCTGGGGGAGGGGTCTTCCTTCACCTCTTCTGCTGTGAAGACCTGTGTGACAGTTGACATGGAGCATTCTTGGCAGTCTAAGGACCCCAGATGACTGACTCGAGCATATATTTCATTTTCCAACAATGACATCTGAGCTTCTAGCTTATTCTTTGGCTGTGACTGAAAGCAGTCTACACACAGGATTGTGTTAGGCTTGAGACTAAGTCAGCCTACTGTCTGTATACCTCTAAACAGTTTACCACTTATTGAGTAATTGCTAATAATTTTATTTTAAAATTGTGATCATATGCTCTTTGTATTTGAGATAAATAATAAGAATAATCAAACAACATTGATTTATCTTTTTAGTAAATAATTATTGCATGTTCAGATTAAAATGACTCAAAAGTCATCTGTAGTATTCATTATATGTGACATGATCAGTCTCATCAAACACAGAAAACAGTCTCCAAGTGTTATACACTGTAAAAGTATTCATCATAGGTGGCATGGTCAGTCTCATTAAACACAGAAAGCAATCTCCAAGTGTTATACACTGTAAAAGAAAATACAAAGGAAAAATACAGAGCAGGCCTCTTCTCCAACATTTATTCTGCAGGACGGGGTCTGATTCTTAGAACAGCCCTTACAGACCAGACTGCTTGTTACAGTGCTATCTTTGAGAGCTGAGCCTCTCAGCTGCTGTCGTAATGAGCTCTGCAGAGAGAAAGCAGAGAGGAACAGAGGAACAGAGGAACAGAGGAACAGAGGAACAGAGGAACAGAAGCACAGAAGCAGGGCATTCAAGAAGGGTGCCTTGTCAGAACCAACAACACAAAAGTAGTCATAGCAAGGTGAATATTTTAGTGTTTGTGTTTTCAAGACACTGTCTGAAGAACTTGGCAAAAAATTATTTAAAACCTGTTCACTTTCCTTATAATCCTAAGTAGAGTCTTCAGGATTACAGATGCCCATCCACACTGAGCTACTGCAGCCGCCTGGACAGCTGTGTGGGAATCTATTGCTTGCTCATTAGTGTGAAGTACTGACAGGAGGTTTGGAAGGGAAATCAAGTTTTTAAAAATTAGCATTGAATAAAAAAAGTATGAGGCACCTTTTGCTTTTAGATGAATATATTTCACACAAGATGTCCTGAACCTTCCTAGCCTTAACACACACACACACACACACACACACACACACATGCATGCATATACCCACCTCCCACCCCACTCCATCCACATACACACAAATGCATGTTGGAAAGGGATAAATGGAGACTTGAATATAAGAAACTTTTTAAAACCTATAAAACAAGTCTAGAAAACAATCCACTTGAGTATGTTCAGAAAAGATTTGGTTTGTTTCTATTAAGCGCCACACAACCATCTCTGTCTTTTCACAGTATTCTTCTTCCTCAGCATGTGGAACTGAAAGCGTTGAATGTGTGTCAAAGGTATCAATTTGAATGCTTGCTAGTTAATCCAAATGTACATACACTTGGATCTTAAAACACATTTTCTTCTTCCCACAAGTGTGATAAATACAGGCCACAGAGATCCAGGAAATAGGCAATAATTTTTGTTACTGATTCTGGCACAATGAACTGGAAAAGCAGGTAATTGTCACCCCTGGAACCTTCCCACACTCCTGCTACTTGATGTCTTGGGAGGCATCTCTCCTGTGATTTGGGGGGAGTCCTATGATAGGCCTCTTCTGGTTCACAGACCAGAACTATCATCTCCAATCTCACACACAGTGATCACATATGGCAGATTAATGTCATCGAGTCTTTGCAAAAGTGAGGTTCATCATCAGAATTTTCCTCCAGTTCTGAGTTATGACCTAATGTGTTTCCCGGCAGTGCCCCAAGGAGATGAAGAAAGATGGCTGGAAATATTACATGGTGTCCATAAAAAAAGGTCTTCTTTGCCATCATTCAGATAAAGGCAAGGAAAAGACTGATGAAGCGATCATTTCCAGAAAGCAATGTACTGCATGATCATTGAAGTGCACCTAGCAAAATGTGATGATGATCACACTTTGAATGTCATTTTAACATACTAATATGACTGGGTACACACATTGCTGATATCACAAGACACTTGCTTTGGATGGAGTTGTTGCACCTTGCTAAAGGCTCAAGTGTGCTGACAGACTGCACATGAGATTATAGTTACGGTTTTGATTTCTATATGAACTATATATTGTGAGTCTCTTACAGGGCTGAAGCCACACTCATCACAGTGACATTGCATGTTACTAGTCTCATGATGAGACACTGTGGTTATAGGATAAACCAGCCATTGCTTTGGTTTTGTGCCCCCAAATCGATGTTTTTATTGTTGATTTTCTTTTGTGTGGGCCACCCGGTCCCCCTGAGACAAAAATGATGCAGATGTTGTTGATACAAACTCAGTATATGTTGAGACAGGGTGATCCTCAAATTTAAAAACAAAAACAAAACAAAATATGTAAATGTAAACCTGTCCATTAGCTTTGGGTCCTATTTACTCATGTTTCCAGGTGTGAAGCTTTGCTTCTGAGTTTGGTTCACATGGTTCATGGAAGAGTTTTGAAACAGGAGACACTTCGCTGTATAAGAGCTGTGAGAGGTGAGAGTGCTGGATAAACACAGTGCCCTGGTCTGCACTCCAGGGAATACCACCATCGCTTGAGTTGTGCAAATGTCATCTGAGGTTCTGTTATTGCTTCTACCTAAGGTGCTTGTGTGCAAGGACAATTTTTAACTCCTCCTGGAACCAACAGTAGAATTCCTACATGTCTTAACTTTTGTTCTAATACATGAAGCTGTCGAAGGCAGACTGGCACCCCATGCCCACTCCAGAACCTCACGCCAGCCTCTCTGCCTCGTTGGTTCTCAGGGTTCTCATGAGGGCACTGTTGTACAGATGACTTCCATTTACATTTACATACAGTAACTCTGCAATGGCTGGGCCTGTTAGACTGTCTAGTTAAGGAAATACATTAGTCAATTCCCATGGAATCCAGTAAGGTATGACCATACAAATGGCATTTCACCTGAAGTGCTCGACCATCTATTTGGCTTTGTTGGGGGGTGCATATTATCAGAATTTTAATCTTCTCCAAATGATTGAGATTCTTAGTACTGGGGAGAAAAGAGTGACTTTAAAAAGTCCATTTTGCCAAAAACTTCATGATTGAAATTATATTCTAAAGAATAATTTTTAATCTTTCTGTGTCTCTTTCTGGTGTAAGCAGATGCAACCTAAAATTACTCAAATATTTATATCTTTGTCAATGGCTTTAATCCATTTTGTCACATAATTGTACAAAGATATCGCCAACAAAATAGCTTCTACTGGTATTTTTGAAATAATTTTTCTTAATGGACATGGATAAAAAAGCTACAGATGGGGTTTTACATACAGTTGTTTGCTTAGTGGATGGAATGTTGAATCCTTCACCCATTAAATGCATCCTCACCACAGATTCACTGCACCTGCTATTTCACATCTCAGTATGTTCTGTGCTGAATATTGATTGTCCTTTGAAGATAATATGGAGTTGACTGAAAAAGAAGAACCAGCCTGATGCTGACATCTGCTGGACATACAGCCAGATGCATCTGACTCAACTGTAAACTGTAAATAGGGAAGCCCAAAGCAAAACAGAACTTCATTTTACTTAACATGTCATTGCTTCTATTTGTCTGTAAATCCACTATTTATACCTATGCTAATGTAGAGAGGGTTGGCCCTGTGGGGCCTAAGAGCAAAGGCAGAGAAACCATAACATTCTCAATGGCGGCGAGCTCAGAAACGATGTCAGGCAGCCTAGTGATGATACATCTCTGGGCCACAGACCCAACTTTGCAACAAATGCTATAGCACAGGCAGCTCCTCTACCATGCTTTTCTGATCGTTGGATGCTTGGCTCTGTTCTAAGTGTTCTCCACACCAGTGAGGTAAGTCTCTTTGGTAGGCTTTCCTTGGAGTCTATGGGCCTATGGATTATATTATGAGTTAGAGCTTTACTTTGTCAAGGTTCAATTGTTGGATAATTTGTTATAACAAGATCAGTGGTGTTTGGGTTTGGATTATGTCCCAGACTCTCATGTGTATCTCTTAAGTGTATGATAATTAATCAGTTAACTTATTAATGACTTTATTCAGCATATGTGTTGTGTGAAAGCTCACTTGAAACAAGATCAAACTCCTAACATTTTCAGCTCATGGCTCAATGCTGAGAAGGAATAACTCATGTCCCACAGATCTGCACAAGTTACTGTCCTCACCAACTGAACATTAAATCCCATGGACAGCAGCTCCATGCTTCCTACTGCCAGCCCCAGCTGTCTCTTTCTAATTCTTGTTTCTTGATTTGGCTGTTCCAATACTTCATATGCAGGAAATTTTACTGTATTCATCCTTCTGGGGTAGGCTTATTTTACTTAGCATAATGTCTTCTAAATTCATCCACCATATTGAGTATAGCAGGATTTCCTTGTGTTGTTTTGTAACTGTGTGTTCAGGGAAGATTGAATATTTACACATAAAAGAATGAAATTTAATACTACGTTCATGGCATACACAACAATATATTAAAATTTAGACGAAAGTCTGGAAACTGAAATTCCTCAAAGAAAGTGCAAGTGAAATGGTTCTTCATACTCAGAGTTGACAAACACAGCTGAGCTATTATAGAAAGGGCAAAGTTACATTGGCAGGATGACTTCAAATCCAAAGGCACAGCAGATCAAACTAGCTGTGACAGGGATCCACAGAATGGATAGACATACTGAGAACCACATATATGGTCAAGAATTGATAGATAAACCATATGTGAAATGCCTACAACTCAACAGCAAATAATATAGTAAACACTCAATAAAAACATGAGCAAGAGGCTTGAATTGTCTCAGAAAGTAACATACAAGTGGCCTGTAGGTACAGAGGCAGATGCTCTGCATCAATGGTTATAGAAGGAATGAAAACCAGTCATAGCAAGATGCCTCGTAGTGCATGTCAGCATGACTATCATCAAGGCACAAAAGTTGGTGAGGACATAAGCGAATGTCACTTGTATACTGGTGATGTGAATATAAATGGTGCACCCACTAGGAAAGTAGTATGAAATTCCACGAAAAAATAAAATTACCACACGAAATCAGACATGCACACAGGCTGATCTGTAGGAGTCAATTCCTCAACTGAGGTCCACTCTTCCCAGGTAACTAGTTTCTGTCAAGTGGGCAAAACCAACCACAGGAACAAACAACAAAACATTTAAAATGCAACAATCTGCAAAACAGTGATATGGAACCCCGTTATTGCTTTTATGCTGTTTACTCTGTAGAATGTTCTGAAATCTGACTCAGCTACAATGTGAAGTCTTCAGAGGGGCCATCTTATCTGTTTGTATTCTCTGTGGCTAATGTGACACCAACCATGAGTAATTGTTCAGTGTTTGCTGATATGTACTCTGTTTCTGAAATGAGTAGTTCTCATTCCATTGTGTTGCTATAATAAAGCACTCTGACCAAAATAACTCAGGAAAGGAAAGGGTTTCTCTGGTGTGCATGCATGCCATGGTCTATCAGTGAGGAAGGTCAAGACAGGACCTCAAGACAGGAACTTGAAGTAGAAGCCATGGAGGACACTGCTTACCAGCTTGCTCACAGGCTCAGGTAGCTTTCCTATACAGCCCAGAACCACTTGCATAATTAATGTGCTACCCACAGTAGGTTGGGCCTTAACAACCAAGACACTGACCCACAGATATATCCACAGTCCAATCTGAGCTAGGCAACTCCTCCATCTCAATCAAGGCTTTCCTCTCAAATGACTCTAGGTTGTCTTAAGTTAACGATTAAAGCTACTAGGACAAGTGGCACAAGGAATTCACTTTGCACAAGGCAAATATACATAGCTATATTGTTAACCAACAACATAATACAGTGAAAAGTGACAAATAGGAACAAAGGGTAACAGCTTCATATAGTGGATTTTCAGAGCTAGAAGCAGATCGCTGGTCTAGCACAGCAGAAGAAGAATGAGCTTCCTATGCACTGTGGAGCCACTATCCCCACCAGCATTATGGAAGGAGGGCTGATGCAGGGAAAGAGCACCCTTCAGTACTGCAGGAGAGAGACAGACCACATGCAGAGATGCCCTTAGATTCAGTGCATTTCAAAGCTCAGTAGACTCTGCCCTATATGGGTTCAAGGCTGTTTCCTGACACTAACCAGAGATGTGCTGTGTTGGCCCTAACAAATCTCCTGGAAAAACTTCATAAAGTTCATAGTGGATAAAACTATAAATCTAAACTTTATAGACAAAGTTTAGTATTCATAGAATTGGGTTTTATTTCTAGAAACCACACAGTCAAGGCACAGATATTGACCCAGGCATCCATGCAGAATTTAATGGAAGGACCCTCTATGTTTGATTTCTTTAGGGGCTTATAACACACCATAAACTCAGTTCTGTGAAAAACCATGGGTTCACTTTCTACTGTTGACTTTTTTCTCTCTCAAGCTCCCATATTACTAGACAGCAAGGTAGCACATAAATTTGGCAGCTGGTGATTCAGATGTGGCTCCTTTAAGTGATGAGATCCCCATTGTCTCTGGTGGTGTCTGTCATGATGTTTTCCCATCCAGTCTTCAAACCAGCACATCCAAATATAACAAATGTATCATCACGGTTGGAGGGACAAGGTAGCTGAAATCAGTCATCGTGCATTCTCTCTTCTTGAACCCTATAGGCCTCCATAACAATGCCCCTTGCTTCTGATTGTCTCAGTTCTTCATTAGTTGCCTGTGTTCATGTCTTGTAAAATGAGCTGTACCTCCAAATGGCTGGGAATATCCTGCTTAATCCCTCCTCCACCCTGGACCATGTCCCAGTTCTCACTCATGCCACTTTCTCCCTGAAGCTTCTGCCCAAAACCATGTGTTCAATTTCTAGCTGCTTCTGTGCAGTCTCTTCCGCATTCTCTAGGAGGTTTGCCCTTTATATCATTTGGGAGTAAAGCCCTCTATCCAATTTCTCCCTATACAGGTACACTATTCAAAGAGTCTGTCATGTAGCACTCACATCCTATTGTATAGTAATTTATTTCTAGTAAAAAAAATTAATCCATCTTAGAGGGAAGCTTCTTAAAACACAGGATGTTCTTCTAAAGGAAGGAGAAAGAGTCCATCTTTCTGGGAAGCTCCTTAAAACTCAGGAAGCCAACAACTCAAAAGCTCCAAGAAATTCCTGAAACTGACAAGATGCACTAGCCCATCTCCCACCTCCCAAAGTTTATATCAGCAGTAAGAACTGCTGAAAGACATTCTTAGACCAGCCAAGCTTCCTGAAAGAAGCATTCTCTAGCCTATTGAGCTGCCTGCAAATGGTACAGTGAGCTCCAGGGTTTCAGCTTTTGTGAGTGGAATTTTACTGATGCATGTAAAAGCATTGGTTTTTCTGTGCCCATCCTTGCTCTGAATTAATGACACAGAAGCCTTTATATTTATTTATTAGCTTCTGGCACTATAGCTGGGCAGATTCTGAGCTATTCTACTCCGACCATGCTGGCCTGGCTTACTTTCCAGCCACATGGCCTGCTACCTGCCATCTTAGTTTCAGCCTGACCTCCTGATGGCAACTCCCCTAGTCCCCACCTGAACCCTTTCTCTGGACTTGGAAGTCCTGCCTTTTCCTCTCCTGCTCATCTATAGGCCCATCTATTCTTTAGTTGTGATGGTGATGGAGAACAATATTTATAGTATATTGAGTCAGGAGATGCTTCAAAATAATGATAATACCAAAGTCCAGACTACAACCAGATCTTTGGGTACAAAAAATCAGCATTTGAATACACAGTGCATCTTTCCTTCTTGCTCCTGAAAGTAACCCCTTGTCTTTGATAGAGTTTTCTATTGCTGTGATAAAGCACTATGACCAAAAGAAAGTTGAGGAAGAAAGTGCTTATTTCATCTTACAGCTTGTAAGTCCACCACTGAGGGGAACCAGGGTAGGAACTTGGAGCAGGAACAGAGACAAAAGGCATGGGAGAATGATGCTTTCTGGCTTGCTCACCATAGCTTGCTCAAATTGTTTTCTTATACATCCCATGGCCATCAGTTCAGGGTTGACACCACCCACAATGAATTGAGCCCTCCCCCATAAATTGTCAACTGAGAAAATACCCCCAAAGCCTTCTATACAGACAAATATAGTGGAGGCATTTTCTCAATTGACATTCTCTCTTCTGAAATGACTCTACCCTGTGTCAAGTTGACATAAAAAGTGGCCAGCACAGCCCTCACTCATCAACTTGGACTTGTGGTATCCTCATTTTTGTCTGACATCAGTTTCTTATGTGAGCAAAGTTGATATGCATTCATTTCTCCCCAGAAATAGTGTAGCATACCATTTACATACCAAGGCTGATGTGGAGATTATGTCCTTTTTATGTCAACATCATCAACAGATTCTGTTTATCTGTCTCCTCCTTTTTTTTTTTTTTTTTTAATTTATTTATTTTTTTTTTGATATTTTATTTACATTTCCGATGATTCCCCTTTTCTTTAGAAACCCCGTGTCCCCTCCCCCTCCCCGCCTCTGTGAGGGTATTCCTCCTCCCACC
>CM052704.1:125450403-125586006 GCA_028551405.1 Uromys caudimaculatus
GGAGAGAGAGGATTGTCTCCCGGAGCTGCCTGTCTATGGAATCGTAGTGTCCCAGGCAGAAGTTTCCTGCCACAGGCGCCCGCTTTTGGGATCCAGGGGGGTTTTTAGGCCCGCCTACCTCGGTCCCTGAATCTCGCGGGTTTGGCCCTCTGCTGGGTCTTGCGATCTCCGGCGAGGGATCTTTGTCCCTGTCTCCTCCTTTAAGAATAGCCTGAATCAGGAAGTTGGGGCACATGGAGGGAAATCAGTAACAGCTTAGCTTTGCCTCTCCTTCTCCATATAGCACACTTCTCTAAGAATTAAAAAGCTTTGTTTTCCTTTTTCTGGACAGCAGAGATGTCACTGTATTAGAATAGTTTTCCTGATCATCTTCAAGGTTTCAAAGATGAAACTGTGGAGCCAAAAACAGCACAAGAGAGGGGAAAACACAAAGACAGACTTTTCAAATGATCTGCTGTATCTAAGGAAGGCCTTATCTCCTAAACATAAAGGTGATTACTTTCATTTTAGCAATCAAGTGAAGCTTTTCAATTTGTCCAGGATAAATATAGGGCAACTTTAAAACCAATGAGGCACAGGGTGAACTCCCACCCTGTGGTACATCTCCTCAGAAAGGGTTGTGTGTCAATGTATCAATACTTTGTGGACAAGATCCCTTTATTAAAGTCTTATCTTTGTCCAGAACTTAAATTCATCATACTCTTGTCTTTCCCAATATAAAAATGTGAAATTGTTCAAAGTCCCTATGCTTCCACGTATAGTTCTCACATAGCCAATAGACCAAGAAAACAACTAATTTCAGATCCTACCTCTCAGTGTAACCGAGGTTGCTAATGTCTGACTGCTGCATTGGGCTGAAAGCTAAACAGAGAAGTCTGCAGGAGCGGTGCCCACCTTATTGTGTGTGAGCAGATGTGAGGTAGCACTCCAAGCTGTCAGTCTCTTCTCAATTACTTGTGCCCATGGTCAGCACACTGCCACTACTTGGCACAGTTCCTGCTGAGGAGAGTTAGAAGAGGTCAGAATAAGTGTGACACCAGCCTGATACTTAGCACAGGCTTCTCAGTGGGTCATGATGATGCCCTGAATCTGAATGCTCATCACGAGCTGAATGTTGACATGGCACTGAACCCTTCAAACACTTGAAGAATAATGTTCTTCATGGCTCCAACTTAGACATGCATCTGAGATGGGAAATGCACGAACAGAGTAGGAAACTCTTTCTCAGCATGTTAACCATACTTATTTTTCTGCTACTAGAATTTTGTTCTTTCAAAACTGAAAACATTTGTTCAGAAGTTTAACCTGAGTTTTTAAAGAGGCTGAAGTGGAATGGATAAGAGATGATACAATCATTCGATGAACCAATATAGAACAACAATAATAACAGAAGCCAATCGTTTTAAACCACATGAAATAATATGGGTGAGGTTTACAAAATACTGGATAAAGAGCCATGACACAGCATATGCTCTAAGCTTCAACTTAGAGAAACAACAGCCTGGAATGACTCTGTCATGAGAATTGTTGCTGCCTAGGGAAGAGAAGAACTGAGACTAGAAAGGAGTAAAAGGGCCTCTGAAGTACCAGATTAATGTTTTGCATTCAAGGTAGACCTGCTTATATAGAATAGATATGTATACTTCACATATATAAGGTCTCAATAAAGTTTATTTTTATATGCCTCCTTTTCAATTTATTGAGTACAAATTTAAGGCCAACACTATTACACTAAAAAAATCTTCTGTGAGGATAAAATGAGATTAAATTCTAAAAATTGCCTGAAACTTTGTTTTCATATAAAAACCTCCTCTGTGCTGTTTTTGAAAGATAAATACCAGCTAAAATATCAACCTGTAAGAAACACCCAGACCACTGATCAGCTTATATCTAGTGCAGATGATGGAGACATGAGGAAACCAGGAACCCAGAGAAGAGAAATGCATTGATGATGTCATTTGTAAATCTTTCAAAACCAAATAGAAGAAAACAACTCAAAACAAAAAATAACTATATAGGGCTGGGGAGATAGCTCAGTGGTTAAGAGCACTGACTGCTCTTCCAGAGGTCCTGAGTTCAATTCCCAGCAACCACATGGTGGCTTACAACCATCTGCAATGTGATCTGCTGCCCTCTTCTGGTGCATCTGAAGACAGCTATAGTGTACTCATATAAATAAAATAAATAAATATTTTTTAAAAAATAACTATATACTAATTCCATAGCACTATTCCTATGGGGTACCTATAGTTACAGAACACAGTCAGTGGGGTACAAATTTTCCCAATAAAAGCTTAACCTAAGCCTGTCAGTGCCACTGCCCCATGTTAAAGTAGGAGTGGGAAAGGTCCGAACTCTGTCACTGTTACATCTCATTTTTTTTTTCTTTGTGGTCATGGTCTACTTGAATAGAAGTGACAGAGGATGATTTTCTCACCCTGAGTCTGTACACATATAAAGAATTGGAAAGCAGCCATCTTCAAACACAGTCAAACAGAATTGTGAAATGTCAGCCAAACAAACCCTCTGCAACTCCAGACCAAGCTGCCTCGGGCCAAGGCTAAGAAAATTGATTTTCCTTCTGTATTGATAGTAGACCCACAAGGTGATTTATAAAAATTTCTCAAGGAGAGAGAGGATGCTCAATTGTCCAAATAGTCATCTAGCACACATTCAGTCTCTAGCATCATATGAATTGGGTGGGTATGGTGGCACACACCTGTATTCCCAGAACTCAGGAGGTAAAGGTAAAAGAATCAAAAGTTTAAGGTCATCTTCATCTACATAATGCATCTGAGGTCAGCCTAGGATACATGACACTCTGGAGAGAGAGAGAGAGAGAGATGATTTAAGAACTATGAGGTAAAGAAAGCATTCCTAATGGACTTCAAATGCTCCTCAGTTTGTCAGTTGACAACCCAGCTTCCTCTTCTCTCGTCCTGGCATCCAATAAGTATCTCTAAAAGCCATATATACCTGCACACAGTCAATGACCACCTGGAGTTCCTTCCCACCGTGGTGCTCTTGCTGCCACTATGTTAGGAAGGAGACTTACAGTCACTTATTCAGATGTTTGGACTAGCTCATATCCAGAACCATATTAACACTAGAGAGTGAACTCCATGTATTTATCTCGATGTAGAAGGCAAAACACAGTCAGGAAAGGAAAAGTCTGGACCTTTAATAATGTACAAATCCTGAATGTTGATGCTTTTATTATTTTGCAAAATGAAGAGAACATTTTTATCTAGGGAAAAATGTACTTTTTTAGAGAAAAAAAAATCCCTTTTTCAAAAATTAGGAAGGGAGTAGAAAATATGGAAGATAGGTTAAGCAAAAAGAATCTCTTTTTTTTTTTTTTTTTTTTTTGAGGATTTCCCAATCAATTTTTATTTATTTTTATTTTTTTATTATTTTTGATACTTTATTTACATTTCCAATGTTTCCCCTTTTCTAGGTCTCCTCTTTGGAAACCCTCTATCCCCTCCCCCTCCCTGCCTCTATGGGAGAATTCCACCTCCCACCCACCCGCCCACCCATTCCCATATTCCCACCTTGACATTCCCCTTTACTGGGGCCTCTAACGCCCTCAGGCCCAATGGCCTCTCCTCTCTCCCTGATGGCCAACGAGGCCATCCTCTGCCACATATGTGGTCCGAACCATGGGTCCATAGACTCCAGAGAACTAAATAAATCTATCAAAATACAGAAGCTTTGCAATTTCATGAGGTCCCATTTGTCGATTCTTGATCTTAGAGCATAAGCCATTGGTGTTCTGTTCAGGAACTTTTCTCCTGTACCCATGTGTTTGAGGCTTTTCCCCACTTTCTCTTCTATTAGATTCAGTGTATCTGGTTTTATGTGGAGGTCCTTGATCCACTTGGACTTGAGCTTTGTACAGGGAGATAGGAATGGATACAGAAAATGTGGTACATCTACACAATGGAGTACTACTCAGCTATTAAAAACAGTGACTTAATGAAATTTGCAGGCAAATGGATGGAACTTGAAAATATCATCCTGAGCAAGGTAACTCAGTCACAAAAGAACGAACATGGTATGTACTCACTGATAAGCGGATATTAGCCCAAAAGTTCAGAAAAAGAATCTCTTATACATGCGAGAAAATGTGAGCTGAGTCTAAAGCTGTGTTTTGTTGTTGTTGATGTTGTTGTTGTTGTTGTTGTTGTTGAATACATTAATCTATCAACCAGTATTTCTATCCTTGTTGGCCTGCTTATCCACTGATTCATTGAGGATTCTCTACTAAACTCTAATGGACCAAAATTAATGTGGTAGGATGACTTTGTTTTATTATACCTAAGCTGCTATGTGGAGAGTAGTCTAAAGGTTTTATTTGTTGCCTTCCTAATCCACAACCTCTTCTAAGTAAAGCTATAGCAAACTAGATCATACTTCTTCAACTCCATAACCTTCATGTAGCTCTGGATGATTGATACCCAACCACTCAAAGACCTGTGTGGCCCAATGAGGAAAGATGGACAAATCAGCCAGATGCTTGTTTGCTTGTTGGGAGAAGAGAGCAATAGAGGGAACTTGCTAGTTAAAGCAAGCAGGAAGAAACTTGAAACCAGCTAGTCACATTAACATAAAAGTAAAGCTTCACGAGTGCTTGCTATTGATAGCCTTTAATACTATGAAAAAAGAGAAGGATCCCCCTGCTCCATTCTATGTGTGGCATGGGCACATAACTGTACATATCCATTCATACAGAACACATTTATTGACAGCTTCTCTCCACCAAGCACAATGAATGACAGACTCTGTGGATTCAAAGTGACTATGGCTCTTACAGACCCCACAGTTGAGTGGAGAGAAGAGAAGGAAGCCAGGTGAGTAGTCAAGAGGGAAGCCTCACCTAGACTTGCTGCAGATAGGAGAACCATCTGTCTCAGTTTATCAAAACTCATTGCACTTGTCCTTGCAGAATCTCATACTCCCTGAGCCATTGGAGGTGGCTCTGTCCATGCACATGTGTCTTGCTCTCTTACTTTTTCTTCTTGTTGATGATTTTGTTTTGCTTTTTGCTGTTTTTAGACCATATCTTTCTTCAAACTCTACAACCTCCTGTTCAGCCACTGGAGTGTTCGGGTTATGGCTGTCTGCCTTGTGACTGTTTTATAAAACTTTTTAATGTGTTGCTTGTGTGTCTCATCAAGTCCCATGCCTTATCATGTGTGTGCCCCTCCAGTCCATAGAGAGTTCCTCCATGCAGTCAGTTATAGAAACAGCTCAGAGGCTGCTACTGGGCCTCTGAAGAAGCTGAGCTATTGTGAGAAGTTCTAGAGAAGAACAAGTTCTAAAAAATGTTTACAGATGTCACAGACTCTCTCTGCAGAGGACATTATAAATGGAAAAGCTCTAGATCCTGGGATATAGACCAGCGCTGCTTGTCTTGAGTACTGCTAATCCAGACAGTACAAGTATTATATTTTTAAATATGGAAAATTCTCCAAGAAAATTTTTATCTACAAATAAAATCTCCCTAAGACAGAAATATATTGATTGAGATCCTTTTGATTGTAACCAACAAAATACAACTGAAACTAATTTGAAGACTTACTGTGAGCTTACTTCAGGTTTTGGAAAAGTTGGGGCAAGGAGCTGTGAGTAGTTCCTAAAGGAGACAGAAACTCAGGTGCCACCATATCTGTTCCACTTCATCTTGGCCAAGAGAGATTTTATCTGTAGATCTTCTAGGACTTGAAACATCATGTCCTTGTGTTGAGGTTCCTCTATTCTGTAGATCTCCCCATTTAACTTCATTATCCTTGGAAGGTCCCTCTTTAAGTACATTGGTATGTGTCTGAGGTTAAGGACTTCTACAGATGTAATTCACTACCTGCATATACTTATGAAGTCCCTGCATATATATGCTTCAGCTTTCTTAGCTCCAAGTCAAAACTCTACAGGTCAACAGTGGTTATGAGGTAGATACTCACTCCTAATATCATCACATTTACAGGGCTAGGACCATACTTTAGTAACACAAAAATTTCTTCTACAATCCAGTGAGTAATGAGGGGGGGGAATTCCTAGAAATGAAGAAAGAAGTGGTAAGTTCAACAAATGCCCACTAGGAGAAATAATTTGAAAAACTGAGAATTTAAGTATAAATGTGAGTTAGCACATGTCCCATAAGAATAAGCATCCTAGGCAAATATTATCCTAAAATATCTGCTGGTTTGTGTGACATATCTCTCCTCAAGCTGCTAGTCTGGAGTGTCCCAGGGACACCCCCACCTTCCCCAAAATAAAGGCTGCATCAACAACGGCATTGTTCTTGATTGCCTACCTGGACTTGATGGTAAGGCCCCATTGCTGAAGATACCACATACATTGGTCTCAAGATATAGAGTAATCAAGTTAGTACTGACCAAAAAGCTTCCTCTCTACTGACTAGCTTTCTTAGGACTGAGAGGTGCTATGCAGGCTGCTGAGAGAGAAAAGTCATCAACAATCTTAACCAGATCTGAACCTGTGAGCTACAACAACTGGCGTGGCAAGATACATCCAAAGGTGCAGAAGTGGCACTAATGTTACAGGGGCAACCATTTGCTTTCTGATTGGCTTAAGCCCCAGTACAGGGATGAAACATATGTCTGTCACTACAAGTCTGAACAATAATCCATGTTTTGGGGGTCAGGGACCTCACAGGGCCCACGGGTGAACATGCTATTATTTGGCTAGCTGGACATAATCTCAAACTCCCTGTAAAAAAGGATACAAAGTGCCAGGTAGAAAGGTTGTTTAGCAAATGTTTTTAAGGACTTGATTTTACTCTGGGAAGGGAGACATCTCAAGATGAGCAGAGCAGTGGTGACAAAGTATCAGTGCAGCTACTTTCCTCAGAGCAGAGGGTGAGGAGAGGGAGGAAGGGAGCACGGAAGGGAGGAAAGAGCTATGGAGATAATCTAGGCAAAGAATGAGCAGAGTGGGAATGTGGAGTTGGAGATATGTTGCAGATTCAGGATCTATCTAAAAGCAGAGCTGGCAAGACTTACTATTGAAAACAAAGGCAAAGCCTATGGCCAATGTGTTCAGATGTGTGGGATGTGAAGTTTCTGTATTCTGCAGTGAATTATAATCTGTCTTTTAAAACTAAGGGTAGAGTTGGTCATGACAGGTATGGGCTCCTCTCAAGCATCAGTGAGATGGTGTATAGAAAGTTAGGCACGATCAGCCAGGTTAGGAAAGTAGGTAAGATTGGAGACTTAATTTGGGTCATTTGCTATAAAGACTTTTTAAAGCCACAGACTAGCTGAGCTCATGAAGAGTGGCTGACCATGGGAAGAAGAAAAGCTGAGCTCCAGGACACAGTGGAGAAGGACATATGTTAAATTGCCCATTTTTCTGATGAGGCTCACAGTAAATAACGAGTCTATACAATTGGTAACCCACAGCCCCACATGTCAAACCAGGACTGCTGAAGACCATTAACCATGCAGCACTTGGTGATAAACCATGACAAAATCTGTGCAGTGAAAGCAGCAGTCCCAGAAATCACCATCGAGAGTCTGCAGGACATGGTCTTCCAAACACCTATCCACACACAGTGTTTCCTAGGGTGTGTGAATGAGAGGCCCATCTCAATGAACTTCTGGTTAATAAATTTTGGAAGAAGTCATAAAAGACATCCTTCAGGTTGTGTAGATGGCAGTGATACACAGTCAGAATGCAGCAGTAGGAGACCCTCCTAAGAGAGGCCTAAAGTACAATGGCTGGTTTGATTTCAACAGATAACTCCTATTCAGCTGATTGGCTGATAGTCCCCAATTTGGATATGTCTAGAATAATCAGAGTTCTTTTATACAATACAGAGTCTTTCAGGATCTTAGCATTTGTCCAGTACTAGTCTGTGATGGCATGAACTTAAACCAGTACTACCAAACAATTAAATCTCTAGGCCTTCTCTGTATGCCCCCTACATAAAGCTGGGAGTCCTTACTGAACACACACATGCAGGTATACCTGCAAGCCTCTGGGTAGGTGTAGATCCACTGTATTGTCGTGTTGTTTGAGAGACTTTCTGCATATGAAGCTACTGACAGTACTTGTGGTTCCTCCAAAATGGGATACTAAGGATAGAAAAAAAAAGACTATAAGCTATCTCATCAATTAAGAATTTGGTATCCATTATACACTGAAATACAATGTATATCCATTGCCTAAAAGGTTGAATAAGACACATTGAGGTTAATTCCACCTGTGCCTTTTCTCTCTTTTTAATGTGTTACCTAAAAATGTAAAAATGGGCTTGAGTGGCTTGTACTGTTCACTGAGGTCAGCCATGAGGACACATGACCTTGTCAGTGTTCTCACTGTGTGGTAACCGCCCCATGTGCTTCACTCCTGCTGTTCTCTGCTTGTGACTCCATAAAGACTTTCTCAGAAGATCTTCTAGTTATCTTTCTACATGTCAGTCTCAACTTCAAGGCCTTACCTTGTCAACTTGTCCCATCTGGACCTGGAGTGAGTGCACCTGGCAGATGTCTGTGAACAGCTAACCCCTCTGCTCTCCTTGCCCAGGGCCACACAGATGATGGACTGCACAACCCAGAATCATGCAGGCCACTTGAGGCCTGCCCTGGTGTGCTGTCTATTACAACCACAGCTAGGCCCTTTCTCTAAAGATTAGCACAAGAAACAGATTGGAATAAAACTCGTCAGTCCAATTTACTACTCATTAGCAGGTTTATGAAGACCAGTTGTGAAAGAGATTGAAACACAAAGCTAATGTGACATTGTGAATTATCTCATTGACAGTTTTCTGTGCTGTGATTCACTTTCATTAGGAAAGGTAAGCAAGGTCTGGGTTATTACTGCACCATGTCTCTCCTTCTGCTGCAGCATTTGTGGGTACCAAACACTCACAATGATGCTGCACTTTTATTCCTGGCACTGAAGGTTCCCAATGTGTGATTTAGTGGTGCTTGATTTATAACACACATCCACACTGATCTGGTGTTATTGGTTCTCTCCAAAAGCATGTTTTTATAAAAGCTAGTTACATTAAGGCTCCTTTATCCTAATAAAGTACTATTCTTCATAGTATATTTTGCTCATGCCATGTACCAGTTCCTGCAATACCACCAGCTCCATGCAGGACTATTTGGTCACATCCAAAAGGCCCTGAGTTGTGTGTTCATGGTGACATAGCCTGTATATGCAATAAAAACCTGACTTTCAAATGTATTTAGAAATTAACAAGCCCATGCTGTCTATAGTTACTGATCTTGAGAACATTAGAGAGAGAAGAAACATATTTCTTTCTGTCTCATCAAAGCCTGGAAGAGGTTCTTTACAGTTTCCAGGATCAGGTCTTCTTGGTCAAGTCCAGAAATACACTTCCTGTATTTCTTACTTTGATTGCTCTGATACAAGTTAATTTCACATCTCCTAGGTAGGAGAAAAATGTACTAATGCTGTTATTTCTCATAGTGCTGGGTTCTTTGGTGCCTTTTGAGGTGAAACATGATAGATCTTCTTGCCTCTGCAGCTCTCCAATGCCATTTATTTAATGTTGGTTACATCATTAGTCATGTAATAATGCCATCATTCATCGTGCCACCTGTGAATATTGGCTTCCGGTGACTCTCTCAAAGCGTGTTTCATTGATGATGGTCACAGATGAGGTTTTAACCCAGAATTCTGGGAGAGAGATGTATCATAATTCATTACCTGATAATTAAATTCATTGTTCAAAATTTTATAATATAAATGGAGAAACACACTTGTCTTCTGATGAACTTATGCCAATTTTCCATATTTCTACTGTGATCTCTTTGGACTCTTGCCACTTTTGCTTTTCACATACCATCAGCAGGAAGAAAATTTGAAGAGCCTATGGGCAAGGTGAAAGGAATGACCCCATTAATCAAAGAAATGGCTATCACTGAGCAGGTGCAATCAAAGATTGTCTAGGGAGAACATGGTGGTGACAACCTACCAGAGTCAAAGCCATTGACTAGAGAACCTTCAGAGAAGGTAAGGGAGGTTGCCTCGGGGAGACTGACTGTTACCTTATGTAGAACACTCATTAGGGTGGGTACTCTGGTTGTCAGGGGAAGTAGAGTATACATGGTGTTGGAAATACCTACCCCATCCCCATAGTCTTCTACTACTGAAGTCCAAAGACATTTTGCCACAGTTGTGTAATATCTGGTGCACAAGCTTGGATATGAAGCACAACTAGAAGTTGAGTTGGACCCAAATCTGTCTGTAGCCAGAGCTTGGACTTATCTCATGGCACTTAGAAGAACCATAAATATATTATCATTTGATCCTATAAAAGAAGCAGTTCATTGGCCCGTGGGAGCATTTTTCTCCATGCCTCCATTCTGGCCTTGAATATAGTACACAACTCTGAGGCAGTCTCATTGGCATGGCTTCCAGAGCTCTTCAGAGCATCTAGTTATCAGGTGAGAGGGTCAGAGAGGAAGAGCTAAGGTTACTTCAAAAGGAACATGTATCTGTGACTCATCCAGTCTTCTTTGACACCCTATCTAAATGGCACTGCCAGCTATGGTCTCTTAGTCGGGGGAAGAATAGTTAAAGGTTTTAAAGGAGATGATATGGGTTATATCTGAACTGTTCCTGATGGAGCCACATGTTGAAGGCTTAGGTACCAGTCCATGATACCAATGAGAAATGATTAAACCTAAAGGAGGTAGGCTTAGTGGATGTCCTGTGTTTAACACATGTATTTAGGTCATGTGTTTAGGATACACCTTAGAAGGGGATATTGGGAACTCTAAGACCTCCATCATTCTCTCTTTTTGTTTCTTGGCAACCATGAAGTAGACAGACCTCCTCTTGCTGACACTGCCACCAAGATGACTGTTGCACTACAGGTCCAAACTGACGGAGACAAGTGACTGTGGACCAACACTTCTAAAGCTATGAAACAAGTTGTCTTTCCTCCTTAAAAGTTAGTTATGTCAGGTGTTTTTTAAGGTGATAGAAAGCTGATTAATGCAGGAGGCACCCAAAATTTTGAGGGTGTCTCTTCTAGGTATGGATGATACTGGCTGTGATATATTGCACCTGAGGATGAAAGGCTTTGAAATATCTTCAGGGGAAGTCTAATGAGAAAACTATATCCTCATGTAAAGCTGGAGTTGCTGATGTATCTGTAATCATGCCCACTCACCAACCTTGCAGGGGTATTTTCTGACATCTACTTTCTGTCAGATGAACCTCTCACCTGTGCCCCTGGTTGTCCTAACTCTCCTTGATCACCACTGCAGGTTTGCTCATTCTTGTTCAGATCCACTTCAGCCTGGAAATAAAAACTGGCTTGGGGATTTACCATATTTTCTTTTTCCAAAACTTACTGCATTAGTGAAAATTTTCACATTCTATTCCTGGAACCTTCATAATTCTGAAGCTGAAACTGCCCTGCATTACATTGGCGCTGCTGATGTAATCTAATAAAAGCATACAGCGTTGGGCAAATCCTAGTGACAAGAGAACTGTGATGCCAAATTATGTTTCTCTCTTTATGTATTATTCTCTCTTTTTCTCTTCCAAGTGATGTATTATGACAGCAAGGCTGTGACTTTTGAAGCTTTCTGACCAAGATTCAAATTCCCCTTTCATGACTGACCCAGTCTCATTTTGTTGCTGGAATAAAACACTCTGATCAAAAGCAACTCATGAGAGAAAGAGTTTATTTGGCTTGCACATCTTGGTTACAGCTCATCATTGAAGAAAGTCAAGTCAAGAACTTAAGTCAGAAACATGGAGGCCAGTGCCATGAGGGCACTGCTTGCTGGCTCAGCCCCAAGCTCATGCTCTACTGGGTTTCTCATATAGCTCAGGACAATCTGCCTGGTGTTGTCCACCATGGGTTTCTCCCTCTTGTATCTTTTAATAATCAAGACCACCTATCTGGTACTGTCCACCACGGGCTTGGTCCTCTTTTATTCTTTATAGTCAAGACAGGCCCCCAGAGACATGCTTACAGGCCAATCTGAGCTAGACAATTCCTCAACTGAGGTTTTCCTCTCAGATGACTCTAGGTTGGGTCACGCTGACAATTAAAGCTAGCTATCAGGACAATGGCATTTATTTTTCTCTGCTTTGATTTTTGTTTTTGAAGAATGGGGTTAATAATACTAGCACAGTAGGGTAATTACAAAGATTAAGTGGGATGCTGCATGTAAAGTCCCTGGCAAATGCAAAGGTAAGCATTCTAGATCATCCCATGCCGCTTTGCTCTTTCACATCCACATACAGGGTGCACTTGGTCACCCAAGGGACATGCATATGCTCTCTCAGGCCCAAATGAGTCTTGCTCACGCTCCTGATCTATTCCACACTTTGAAGTAAACTTACAGCATTTGACCCTGTCAGTAATTACCTGTTGTTCATGGCAGGGGGAGTAGAAGATTACTTTAGAAGTGAGCAAAATTTCTGCCTCAAGTTGGAAGCAACATCAGGCTTCACCACTGGTCAGCAGAAACACAAGCCATCTAAAATCACCACTCTCATCATCACTTCCTGCTTCTACATGCCTTCCTTAACTCTACACATCTATGTACTTTATCTACTTTCCTTTATCTACACATTATGTCTCAGTTAGGGTTTTACTGCTGTGAACAGACACAATGACTAAGGCAACTCTTACGAGGACATTTAATTGGGACTGGCTTACAGTTTCAGAGGTTCAGTTCATTATCATCAAGACAGGAACATGGCAACATCCAGGCAGACATGGAGCTGAGAGTTCTACACCTTCATCTAACGGCTTCTAGCAGAATACTGGCTTCCAAGCAACTAGGATTAGGGTATTAAAGCCCACACCCACAGTGACACACCTACTCCAACAAGGCCATACCTCCTAATAGTGCCACTCCCTGGGTCAAGCATATACAAACTATTACAGTTTACATATAAAGTCTCCATTTACCTTCAAAATGGTACCTAAAATGCACCAATTTTGGAGCCCATACTTAAAGAGAACAAATGAGTCTTTTGTCTTACCCACACACAACATCTCACTACTCTCTAGACTAATCAGGATGACTTATAAAATTTGTATCCCTATCCCCAAAATAATGATGCCAAACACTATACTTTGATTTAACCCTTCTACCCAGAGTGCTCACTGGAATTTCACATATTCCCAAGTTCTTTTCCTTACCCATTTCTATGGAAGTGAACTCTCTATAGCCCATGTGCCAACATCTACTTTCTTGGGATTAAGGTGGAAAATTTGAACACAGGGCCTCTTGGGATGGTCTGGCCTTTCTCTCATCCTTAAGCCAAGCTATGCTCTGGATACCAGTGTCTGTCAAACTGTAATACTGATTACAATGTGCCCCATCATCCTCCCAAAGCTCTGTGCACATGCCACACCCACTTCAATTCTGATAGAATACTTTAGAATATATGGTGTTAGTGCTTGAAGTGTCTATATGCTCTTTCAAGTGCAAATGCCTATGATGTGTATCAATGTTGAGAACCATTCTTGGGAATTGACAGTTGCTCCTGGATATACAATAAAACCTTCTATGTTAGTCACTGTCCTATTATTCTGAAAGACACCATGACCAAGACAACTCTTATAAAAGAAAGCATTTAATTGGGTGCTTGCTTACAGATTCAGAGGTTTAGTCCATAATCATCATGGCATGAAGCATAATGACAGTCAGGCAGGCATAGAGCTGAGTGCTTGCATCCTGATCTGCAGGCAGGCAGAGAGACAGAGACTATGCATGGAATAAGATTTGGAAACCTCTCAGTGCCAGATTTACTCCAACAAGACCATATCTCCTAATCCTTCCCCAAACAGTTCCACTCTCTGGTGATTAAGCATTCAAATATATGAGCCTATGGGGGTCACTCTCATTCAAACCACCATACCTACCTCTCTGAAGATCCAGATCCAAGCAAGGCTCCAGGCAGCTTTGCTAAACTCTTCATACAACTCTATCATTTAGAGTGCATACCCTTGGGTATGTAGAAATCCATGTTGGAAAATTAGTGAGCACACTTCTCCTACAGAATAAGAACAATGTGAGGATGGGAGTGCCACTTCAGAAGCTGGCGAGTGGACACTGCCCTTCCACTGTTTCACACAACTGCAGAGACATTCTAGGTATCCATGGCTGTTTCCTCAGTTGAGTCACTTTGTATCATCATGCTTCTTTTCAATTCTACTCAAAACACATCCAGGACCTGAGCTAAATTCTTCAGGTATCCAAGCCATTAGACTAGTTTTTTTTTAATCTTTTAAAATAATGAGATTATAACACAATTACAATATTTCTTCCTTCCTTTTCCTCCCTCCAGACTCTCCCATATACCCATCCCTCCTCTCCTTCAAGTTCATGACCCTTTCTAACATTAATTGTTATTGCATGCATAAATGTATATGTGTATACATACATATTCATAAATATATAAACTGCTCAGTCTGTATGATACTGCTTGTGCATATGTTTGGGGGGATGACCATTTGGTACTAGGCAACTAATTGGTTAGCCTAGTTCTCAAACCGGCCCATGGAAATTACTGTTCCCAGACTGTACTTACTGCTCACTGCACAGCCCTGTGACTTCCTTTGCCCAATAGAATGAAAATAAAGTCATATGTCACTCCATGGAATAAGATAGAACCAGAAATGCACAGCTTAAGTTTACCCCATTCACTTTCTGGCCCCTTGTGTATAAGAAAACAAAGACACCAGAACAAAACATTCAGGATGTGGTCCTCATCTGAGACAATTATTGTACTATACCGCATACATCTAGACAATCACAATCATTTTCTGGGTTCCTCCTCCTTCTACCTCTTCCTTGCTTGACCTCAAGGTGTTTTTCATCTTACCTCATCTTGCTCCTCTCGTGATACAGATGTCTGTGTTACTGGCACCACTCTTAGTTTTCTGAATTTCCACCCTTTCTCCTCCCATTGAAATTTCCTATGTTTTCCCATTATTCTGCTGATTATTCTCTCTCTCTCTCTCTCTCTCTCTCTCTCTCTCTCTCTCTCTCTCTCTCTCTCTCTCTCTCTCCCTCTCATGATGTAGTTCTCCATCCCTTGATTTTGAGTGCCAGGTTGTGAATCTTACAGCACCCTCATCACTTACCTACAGCCTGGTTACGAGTCCCTCAAGTGGTTTCAGTGACTGAGTATAGAAGAGGATTTCTCCTTTTGGCTTTAATATTTTATTTTCTTTCTATCCTTGCAAAAATCTTGGATGTATATTCTGCACATTTTAAAGGAACCCTTGGGACTGGGGAAAAGGTTCAGTTGATAAAGTGCCAAGCAAGCATGAGGATCTGAAGCCTGTCTTGTGAAATTCGTGAGCTTTATTTCAGTGAGACCTTGCCTTAAAAAGAAAACAGAAACAGAGAAGACAGCTGACACCCAGCTCTGGCCTGTACACACACACACACACTCACACTCACGTACATGTATCCACATACATGTGCACACAGGAACAAGTACATATATGTACATACTACATGCACAAAAATTAAACTAAAGGATATCCTATAAGATCCATTAACTAAGAAAATTTCCATTTTAAAGTATCTCAAGTCCATAACCCTAGCTCTCATTGTTCAACTCTTGGGACCCTGAAACTCAATAAGCCATGTTAGCTTGATCAACTGCCTTCTGTGTTGTCTTTCCATCCTGACTTTAAAATTCTATGTTTTTCTTCTGATGCAGACAGGAGGTGTAGTTGTCCTGGATTCTTCTCACCTTGTGTTCATGGGACCGTACCACACTCCCTTCTTTGTATTCAAGATGCTCCTCACTTCTTGGCCTTCTTTAGCACAAAATATTGTCTTTCCTTAATCTATGTGAGCCTGGCCACCTCAACTGGCTTGCTGTGGGCTTTACTGTTACAGCTGCATGCAATAAACTACTTTCTGAAATATGCTTTGTTTCTTATTTAAATAAACATGAAAAATTAAAGCCTCCCAAAATTACACTATTTTTCTGAGGTTGAGAAAGGTTCTGCATGATGTAAAATTACTTCAGTATTTATATGCATCATAACTAATTGACTCTAAATGGCTTTGATTTCCAAGTGTGAGGCAACAGTCTGATGAATCACTCACTAATCATTTTACAGGTCAATTCATGGCAGCTTTTGATGAGCTACCTAAGGATACAGTGGGTGAACGAGCTTCAGAAGTGAGGATTTAAGTGATGAGCTTTGTGAAAAAAAGCTTTTATAGTAGCATTGACAGGAGATGGGAAAATCAAACCATAGGAATGGTTTTTATAATGGAGCTGATTTGCCCTAATAAAATCTAAGGGGCTCATGTGAGGCAGAAATGGTGATATTCTTAACAGCTGAAGACAGCTGTACTGTAAGTGCTAAAGCCTGGCAATAAGGAGTGAGTGAGGAGAGAGTGTTTAGTGACTGCATTCACATCCTAGCAGCTGTTCTCCCACAATCACTTAGCAAAGCTCCAACCACAATTGCCAGAGTTCTAGTGATAGTGGAGACTCGGTGAAAGACAGGTTTCGTGTGAACAATGGCTGCCACATGCTTCTCAACCAACCCTGGTTAGTGGGTGTCACAGTTACTCTCACCACTGTGACAAAATCTGACAGAAGCAACTGAAGGAGGAAGACTTTATTTTGGCTCACAATTTGAGAGCAACATCCATCATGGCAGGAAAGGCCTGGGAGCAGAATATGAGGCAGCTCATGTCTGCATTTAGGAAGTAGGAAACATGGATGACGGTGCTCAGCTCACTTTCTCCCTTTTAGTCAGTCAGGG
The DNA here is from genome assembly GCA_028551405.1 of Uromys caudimaculatus. Lineage (NCBI taxonomy): Eukaryota > Metazoa > Chordata > Mammalia > Rodentia > Muridae > Uromys > Uromys caudimaculatus. Next base: position 125,467,175 of record CM052704.1, read on the forward strand.
ACTCTTTGACCCAATCTAGAATCTACTCTACAGATAGATGTACCCAGAGGCATGTTGCCTAACTGACTCCAGCTCCTGTCACACCCACTGTAGATGTCAATTCCAGGCACTCTCAAAGCCTCTATTTGAACCCTGCACTTAACTATTCCTTAATATTTTCCTTCCTTGTTCACCAAGCTTCCTGACTGATCCCCTACTCCATCAGCACATGGCTATATAAGGGTTTAGACCAGGTCCCAGACCCTATTAGAGCACGACCTCTATGAGCTTGAACTTGGTCTGCTTTGTTTACCATTATCCTCTAAGTATCTTAAATTGTTCAAACCACATAGTAGACACTTTACTAAATTAACTGAGTGAATTAAAATTATCTATAAATCAGGACTCCCTAAGGCCATTTCCCAAGAATAAAAGCTAAACTTTAGGCTGGGGTTATGACTCAGTTGATAAAACTCTTGCCTCCCAATTGTGAAAACCTGAGTTCTGACATCCATAACCCACATAAAACCTGGGTGTAATAATGATCACTGTAATCCTGAAGTGGCAAGATGGGAGGCAGAGGCCTAGCCTAGCCTTCCTAGTGAGGCCCCAGACCAGAGAAAGGACTTGTCTCAAACGAAAGGAATGGAGTCCCTGAGGAACTCCAGGGCTATCCTCTGACCTTCACATGGATGTATATACAAATGTACACACTCACTCATGTACAGTGGATACACATGCACATATATAGACACATACACATATAGACATGTGCACACACAAAGATAGATATTGCTAACAGGAAAGAAAAGTCCATTGGCCTTCAGACCAATAGCACTATCCACCTTCAGCACAGTGAACCATATTTGTGCCATTACTCTAACAGTTTACAAAAATAAAAACATTTAAAAATAGAGCCAGGCAGTGGTGGCACATGCCTTTAATCCCAGCACTTGGGAGGCAGAGGCAGGTAGATTTCTGAGTTCGAGACCAGCCTGGTCTACAGAGTGAGTTCCAGGACAGCCAGGCCTACACAGAGAAACCCTGTCTAGAAAAAATAAAATAAAACAAAATAAAAAAATAGAAAGACAGCAGGCCAGAGCTGCATTAATGAGATGATAAATTTTCCTTCAATATGAGGTCAAGCAACCCTGTCTCAAATACAACTGAAATCTTTTAGACCCATCTAGACTGATCAGGCATCAGTCCTGAGTGAGGACTGAACTAGAACGGGAGAACTTCATCTGCACATGCTTCCAGTTCCTCCTGCACAGGTTTCAACAGGTAGGAGTTGTTAGCCAGTCAGAAGGAGGAGGCAGCATGGCTCTTGGTGTCAAAGAAGAGACCCACACTGCTATAAGGCAAGGCAAAAGGTCATCTTGAGGACAGTGGCATTGCAGAAATGCCACATATGGCTGTAAACCAGTTAGGACTTGTCATTAAGCTTGAAGTTTTATTTGGTGGCTGCCCTGAAGGTGGAAACTACTAGTTACCTTTTAAATTATTACTTATCACTGGCATCTCTTCTTCCTTGGTATATCTTTGTCTGTCCCCAAGTGTCTGTTCAGGGATTTAAGTAAAAGGTTAAAACAGCATAGAGGTGAGTGATGGAGAGGTGGAGATATGCAAGATGAGGAAGCACGAGAGTACATGGTGGAGAAGTGTAGGTGTACATACACAGAAGCACTCTGCACTTGGCCAGGGTTTTTTATAGAAATTAAATGCAAAAAGTAAATGTCAAGTTTAAGATCTCAAAAAGGAATATAAGATGATACTACTGTGTTTAACTCATATCAGCATTCAAAATGCTGCAACGAGACACATTAACACGCTGCAAATGGTTCCAGGTTATGTACACGCAGATGGATCTTGCCAATGATGTTTAAGTGCTAAGAGTCAATAGGTTAAAACAAGTATACTCTACGTGACATTAATTCAAGTTAAAAGTTTTAAAATGGCAAGTGTTCTTCTAAACAGTAATGCTGTTCTCTACCACACTGTCATGTCATGCCCTTGTCAGGGGAAATAAGCAAGATAACAGAAGAACTGCCCCGGTGTGCCTGAAAGACAGAGTGCAGCATATTAACTAACCAATCACCAGGTGACATATCTGAGGAGATTTTTCACACAGCTCCTGAACTCACACACACAATGTCCAGGTTTGCCTGCATGCAGGAACACAAGGTCACGCTGCCTCCACTACTCTAAGATGTGCAAGATGCCCTTTAAATGCTTCAAGACAACATTGTTCTAAGGCCTTGAACTCCTCAGCATGAACAGTTTCTAGGCTGAGACTTCTTTGCTCACTGTAATATCAATAACTTAAAAAATACTGTCTGTATCACAACCTTCCATTGCCAGTGTGGGATATTCCAATCATCCATTGCTTTTGCTTATTCAAGCTACAAGCACACACCTTCCCCAAAGACTCGATTCTTCCTTCTGCCGTGTCAGAACCACTCCCTCTTCACAGATTACTTACCAGAAAATAAATACCAGAACTGGTGCGTGATCATCTCGCAAGAAGCACTCCTGTGAAGGCTTTAGCAAGGCCAGTTCCACTGCAGAAGGAAAATAGGTTGAGGTACATATTCAGGGAGGTGTTGGCTTTCATTTCTAACAATAACGAAGGCTAGGGGTGACTCCTCTCTTGCCTGAGAGGCACCATCTTATAAGATGATGTCTGTGGCTGGTTCCACAAGCCTTGAAGTCCCTGAACACCAGGCACACAGATGCAACCATGGCATCCAGGATGGTGAGGTGGGTGATGTGGGGAAGCTCACATGGCATTGGAGACTTATGTTTAAGTTCTGCTATTTTAAACCAAGTATTTGCTCTGCCTCCTTTTGTTTTTAATGTGTGAGACTGTGAAACTAGCATAGCTGTGCTAGCTCACAACTGTCTTTTATTGTTATTTCTTTGACAAATCAGTTATTATTCCTTTCTAAGTACTCATGTTACAATAGTTAAGGGTGACAGACATGAGAGAAAAAAGAAGAGGAAACTGAGGAGGAGGAAAAGGAGGAGGAGGAAGAAGAGAAGGAAGAGGAAGAGGGGCACCTAGGCATTGTAAACTATTCATAATGATTAGAACAAACATGGAAACAAGTAACCAGATGGCAAGCCATTAGGACACAGCTGACAGCTGGGACCACTAAGACACTCCTCAAGACACACGATAACATCATCAACATCATGACTACCACAGAGAATTTGGAGAGACACTTAAGGCTGAAAATTCAGGACTGACTGATATGACATTTGAACTGACTAAATATAATAGCAATTCACTTAATCTTCCTGTAATTGAACAAATATACTTGAAATAGAGATTAAGCAATATCTTGGGTCAAGATCTCCAAAGACCAGCCTGAGCAAAGGCACCCAATGCACTTAAATCATTAAGAAGGTTCTGAGAGGATCCATCCAAGGAGTAGGGGAAGGGCATGGAGGAAAGACAAGGAAAGCTTAAGTGAAGCTCAATGTCCTATGCCTGGGGGTAGCTCACTGACATTCAGCCATTGGTTGAGGGCCACCTGAGATGAAGGCCATTCCCAGGCACGGCTAGCTGTTTGGGTCTCTGGAAAACACTGTCAGGTGCAGACAGGCTGAGGGGAACACAACACACTCAGATGGGCAGTGGCGCTATGACAGATGTAGGAAGCACTGGGGAAAATGTTCCCATTGCCCAGTAGAAGTGGTGTTCAAAAAGGCCAAGTTATGTCATTTACTCTGGCTCTGTGCCCTTAGGCATTTAGCAGCTATAACCACAAAGAGGTATCACAGGGAAGACGTGAGTTGAGGATTTCCGGGAATTCCTTAGGAAGCACTGATCCTGGTTATACTACTCACCACCCTCCTCTGATCAGCCTTTGGACTCTCAGGCGTGCCTGCACAGCTGATTGAGTTCTGGAGTCAAAGCTCCATTCTATGTGGGGATTACCTAACAGCCCCGAAGACAACTCAGGACTAAAACTCCATCCAAAGATTAGCAAAGAAAGTTGGAAACAATAATAAAAACATGTGCAAGGAACCTGAGGTTCACATCTATTTGACAGGGGGTGGGAGGTCCAGGCTGCTAGTCCAGCCCAAAACAAATGGTCAGAGATTAATGTTACTAAGCTGTGAAAATTTTATCCACAAGTCGCATGAAGGTCAGGCATTCATGAAATTTGTGGATTTTCAGACCTAAAAGAAACATACATCAGAAGAGAAAGAGAAAAACACATGTGTGGAGGTGCATGCTGTGGGGACTTGAGCTTAGGGATCACAGCTATGAAGGAGATAAGAGTTTTGAGAGTTTGTTTTCCGATGACCTGCCAAACACCCTGAGTCAGCAGATGTTTGGTTAATCAGGTGGCAACAGATCTTTGCTCACCACTTGTAGGAGGATGGTATAGAAGGTGAGTTGGGGTGGAAAAGCTAGATGCTTAGGGATTGTTGCAGGAGTTACAGTGGGAGATATCAGACAATGTAGTTAACACACTTCCTGGAGAGACGACACAGATGAGGAAACCAGCCCAAAGGAAAAGTTACTGTTCTTGCAAGTTCATCCTTCTGATTGTGCATAGGCGATGGTTCAGTGAGGAAACAATACACCGCTCTGTTTTTAAAACCTGGGAGAAGCTTGATCCTCAAAGAACTGCACTTGTGTGAGACTTCACTGAGATGAGACAGGAACAGAACTCTGTCCTAGCAAGAAGGCAGAGCTAGCTCCTGAGATCAAGTCCTTCAGGCGTGGGATATTGGAGAAGTAAGGGATACAGTGACTGAACACCTCATGCTGCAGGGAATGCTCTCCAACATGAGCTAATTCTATTGGTCAAATAATAACACTTAGCAAGGAAAAATCACTAATGGATAATACAACAGAAAACCTACAAGTACCTCACAGACAGGTTCTGCTAAAGCACTGCTGGTGAGAGATGAGCTATCCATAGCACTGGGAACCAGATGCTGACAGAATCAGTAGTACTTGTTGCCAGACGGTACATACAAAAGAGCAAGACCGAGTCCACCTGAGCCATGTGGATAGAAAATGGAGAAGTAGGAGCTGTGGGAGGGCCAGCGTTCACCATGAGGCTGAGAGATGGAGGAGAGAGAAACAGATGGAGGATAGGGAGGTCCTAAAGAGGTCTTCTCTGTGGCTGCTCAGCGTCATAGAGGTGTCTGAGAAGCAACCTGTATCTGATTCAGAAAAAAGTCAGCTCTAGAGACAAAGATATATGACCAACTGTGGCTTAAAGTAAGCCTCACCCTAGAATTGGTGGGAAAGGGTTTGGAGGTAGAACATGTGTGTGTCTCAAGAGTAGAGCCCAAGACTGAGAACTATCTCAACTAAAGAAAAAGAATAAGGCAGGTTAAGGAGAGACCAGAAGGGAGAATGATTACCACTACTTGTCACTTAGCGACAAGAGTACATCACTCTGAGATTGGCAGCTTGGGTCATCTCTTCACCCTGGGAGTTTCACAGCATATACAACACATCCTGGTTGTCACAGGCTGCTCACTCAGTGTGACCTCATGCCCTTGGTGATATGCAGGTGCCTGTAGCCCACATAAAAAGCTTGCTTTTGTACTGCAAGCTTTTATAAGTAAATAGAAAAGATGTAGCTAATCACTCCTAAATAGAAGCATACCTGTTCGCCGTCACTATCGTATGTTGTACGTATACATCTGACCAATCCTTGGGCTTGGTTACCCCAGTGACATCCAGTACAAGGCTCCATCATGATTTCAATGTCATCAAGTGACATTTGAACTTTAGGGACCACTGTCGAACATGTGATCTGTCATTGACCAAAATGTCCTTAGGCTATGTGAGGCTGCAGTATTCAATATGTTGAGGGAAAAAAAAGGGTACCCAGAATTAAAATATGACCAGGATTACATAGGGCTGTTGATGGCCCCACTGTTGGCTCACTATGTAAAGATCAGATTATTTAACCTCTTTGAGCCTCTGTTTGCACATCTGTAAAATGGGAAGAAGAGCACCTATGTCAGGGGCTGTTGTAAGAACTGAATGACTTAAGATGTAGAAAGCACCCAGAAGCTGGTCAATGACACAGTTAACACTGTATATTAGAAGGACTACAGCATGGACAAGACAACCAAGGCCTACCCAGAGGGTGAATGTGGAACAGCAAGCCCAAGTATGGGATTATCACCACAGAAGCAAAAGAAAGAGCTCTCGTTATTAACAATATTAGGTGTCTGAAATACCACTGCATTTATTTTAGAAACACAGATGGCCGGGCAGATGTGCGCTGCGTGGGAGTGTGTGAACAGCAAATGACATGAGCAGTAGCTGTGGTATTCATCTTGAACTAGGCATCCTTCTTTCTGATTATGGCATTTGATGAAAAATGGAGACAGCACCACAGAATACAAATCTTTATTTGTGAGCACTATCATGCTCACAAATAAAGTATCAAATTATAGAATTTTATGATCAATTTTTGCTACTTTTTATACTTCATACTGAGAATGTATTATGTGTTTTCTGCAACCATGTCGCATAAACTTCTCAGCAAGTCATGGAAGCAGTTCTTTTTGGCACCTCTAGTCCCTGAACAGGGAAGCTGAGATACTTGTTTTGGTTGTGAACACTGAAGCCAACACCAACCCACATAGTTACCCCCAGAGTCGCACCCTTCGATGCTGTGCATCACTGCTGCTCAGTTAAGGAGTTAATAAGTACCATGAGAGGGAAAGAATCTGTGCTGATTTACGGAGATCTGCCACACTGCGTTAGGGAGGCAATCATGCTCCCCCCCAAATCCAAAGACTGAAGACATAACCCTGCTCCTCAAACATGGCTGTTACCAGAGACTAGTCCTTTAGGGAAGTGACTGGTCCTAATCCAATCTGACAAGCACCTTTATAAGGATCACACCTCAGAACACACAGAGAAACTAGAGGTGTGTGTGCACAGAGAGAAAGCTAAGAGCAGACACAAGTAGAAGGGCAGCCAACTGCAAGCCAAGGAGAGACTTCTAGGAGAACAGGCTGGCAAACTCCTCTACATCCATTACCTTACACTTCCAAACACAGCTATAATACATAAGTTCTTCTTGGGAGAGCCTGAAGTAAGAGCAGTGTTCTGTCAGCCAGTTGCTCGTGATCAAGCCCTGTTGTTGATGTGTACGGTCATGTGTCTTCGCTTTCCATCTTCTCCTGGCCTATCATCATGCAACATGCATGTGTAAAGTTGTGTGCCTACAGCATTTCAGTATTGTTAATTCTATACTGTAATAACTAACTTACAGACATCAAGGAAAGGAGTAAACACCACATGAGGACTCAGGTTTTGCTTCTGGGAGAAGGCTCCTGTGTATATAACATATTCAGGACAGTTGCGTCATCTGGGAGAAGTCACAAGTTACTGTATTCACTTGGAGGCTAGGCAATGGTTAAAGTAGACGTGTGTGTGTGTGTGTGTGTGTGTGTGTGTGTGTGTGTGTGTGTGTGTGTGTGTCAGGCTGACAAAGGGTAGGCTTGTGAGGATTATGGTGGTTAACTCTGCATGTCAATTTGAGTGGGCTGTGGAGTGGCCAGATCAAACACATTCTCTATGTGTGTGCATCTGTAAGGACTCTTCTGGGTGAGAGAACCAGTGGAATGATTCATGTGGTCACCTTTTAAAGACATTACCCATCTTCCCTAAATAAATAACAAAAACATTTCTAAAGAAAAGTTTTTGGAACTGGCATTGGGCAAAAGTGCTTACTGCCTGACCTCCACACATGTACTGTTACACACACACACACACACACACACACATACACACATACACACACACAAACACACACACAAAATATATAAATAACTAAGGAGAGGGGAGAGAAAAGCTTTTCATAAAGTACTGAGTAAAAAGACCAAGGAAAAATCAGTTTTCTCTCTTAGAAAATATTATGGCTCAAACCATTGACAGTCCAGATTTTGTAACAAGTTGCCAATCATTAGGCCTCCATTCAGCTAGGGATGAAACTGACCCCATACCTGGTTTAGCCAGGTAGCAGTTTACGAGGACCCTCAGGAGCTCTGTTTAAGGTTAACAGCCTCACTGGTGGCTTGCTAAAAGCTCTTCTGCATTACCCCTTGTGAATCTTCAGAAACGTCTTCAGAATGACCTTTCGTAGCTTGTTCACTTGAGGTGAGGGGGATGGTCAGAACCTCAATAGATCTGAACAGCAGTCTGGCATTGTAGTGAATAATCTTAGTTACAGAGAGCAGGAAGTCAAATCAAAAGGTGTGGGACCCATGACAGACAATTGCAGTTGGAGGCACTTTTGGAGCACTGCAGGATGGTGATGAGCAGAAGGTATAATTCCAGTGACAAGATACCCAGCAGAAGCAATTTGAGAGGACGATGTTGTTCTGAGGTGGAGATTTAGAGGGCACTGCCCATCGAGGCTCCTCCCATCTCAGCTGCTTGCTCTGATCAGGAGTGGAACATGCCATCCTCAAAGACCCGCCCCCTGTGACACACCTCTTCCAGCACCACCACTCCCCCATCACGAGGGTGCTGCAGCCTCCCAAAACACCATCACCGGCTTCGAACAAATGACCAAGCACGAGAGAAACATTTACATTGAAACCACAATGAATATTTTCATTAACCAAAGTAGTTTGTATGAGGGCATGCTACTTACCATAGAATTTATGACTGATGTGCTGCAAAGAAATGTAGATTAAGCATCACAAAATCTATAATGGTAGTAGGGTATGCCCATCTTAGATGTTTTCAGCACAGTTTTGAATAACTTCTGAGTTATTTTGTTATTGTGAAGCTAAACCTTGTATGACTTGATACAGTTTATGAATTCTCTTATCCCATCTATGTTCTCTTTTAAAAGTATTTTACAGAAGGTTTTTCCATATTATGAAAATATTGCTGTGCTGTAAAATTGCTCAGGTGGTAACACAATTCATGTATAAGCCACAGAAATGACACTGGCCCAGGAGCCTTCTGCCAGCTATGATGGCAATGGGATCAATAGCTAGCTGATGGCAGAGAAGCCAGAGCATGAGCTCCATGATCAAGAGATCTGGGCTATTTCCCAGCCAGTCAGGCTTTCCGTTCTTTATTGACCTTGACCATGTCAGCCAGCCTCTGTCTCCAGCTCCTGACCTGTAGTGTTGAGATAAGAATGTTCTTATTTCATAAGGCGTGTCAGAATTAGTGATTTGTTATTATGGAACTCGGTGGAATACGGATAGGAGCCAGGTACAGGCAGGCAATAAAACCCAACAAAAAGGTCTCACCAGTCTGTTCTCTTTGATTTATTTTTCACGAGAAATGAATGTTTTTACACATTACAGTGGGATATAATCAAGATATTTGCTGCAGAAGTTCTAATAGTAGTAAAAGTCCAAGCCTAAATAAATAAATAATCATTAAGCACAGCTAAGTCCACTAACTCAGTGTCACAAGCAACAAAATCACCCAAGCAAAGTATCAGAGACTTCCAGAGTTGAGAATACACATGAAGAGCAGAGCTCTGGCCTTGGTCAGTCTCTCCAAGTAGAGAGCTGATTAGAATTTGTCCAGTCAGTTAATGGAAAGTCTAACAGTTGATAAATTTAGCAAGAAGACAAGGCTGTTAAAGGCATCATTAAAAAAATAAAATAAGGGAGCGAAGAGATGGCTTGGCAGTTAAGCATGCTTGCTGCTCTTCCAGAGGACCAGAGTTCCATTCCCAGCACCGTGTCAGGTGACTCACAACTTCCTGTACCTCCAGCTCCAAGGAATCTGACATCTATATCCTCTGATGATATCTGCACTTGTGTGTACATACCCACATGGAGACCCAAGCACATATTCATAATTAAAAATAATAAAATCAAATTTTTAAAAAGAATGCATTTTTGAAATAAGATGAAAATTCTTGTTGGGAACCTAGCATGTTAGAACACGCCTGCAATCCCACGTGTAGGTTAAAGCTGGAGAATTACGGCAATTTCAAGGGCCTACTAGGACTACACAGTAAGACTCTGTATCAAAACAATAAGAAAAAAAAATCTCTTTTTAGATAGCAAATACTTCACCCATGTGAGATAACAATTTTCCTGAAGAAATCAGTAATCTCCAGGGGAAACACTGATGTTCATTTCTTTATAAGATATATATATATGTGTGTGTGTGTGTGTGTGTGTGTGTGTGTGTGTGTGTGTGTGTATATGTGTGTGTGTGTGTATATATATATATATATATATATATATATATATATATATATATATCAGATAAGAATTTATTAAAATAAATAGTTGTCATGCCAAGACCACCATTATCAGATCTCAGTCCTGATGCCATGTTAGCTGTGTGGCCACAGAATCTCAATAGTCACAGCCTGACATACTATAGCTAGCCTATAGGAATCTCTGTAGAAGGAAAGAACACGAGTGAAACTTAATAATGATAGGGGCAGTGGTACAGAAAGAGAGAAACAAGGAGCCAGGTGTGGTGGTACACACCTTTAATTCCAGCACCCCAGAAAGCAGAGGCAGGTGGATCTCTGATTTCAAGGCTAGCCTGTTCTACAAATCAAGTTCCAGGACATCCAAAGCTACAAAATGAAATTCTGTCTCAAAAGAAAGAGGAAAAAGAGGGAGGGGGAGGGGGAGGGGGTTGGGGAGAGAGAGAGAGAGAGAGAGAGAGAGAGAGAGAGAGAGAGAGAGAGAAGGAGAAGGAAGAGGAAGAGGGGGGGGAGGGAAGGGAGGGAGTTATGGGCCAGCAATGAGTTTCTACCAATCTCAGGAACATTTGAGATGCTGAAATGGGTCACCGATATTAACTTATTTCTCCATAACCAAGGTCCATGCAAACCTACAGTCATATAAATTAGAACTTATACAAGAAAGCTCTGGTCTAAACATTAGAGGACAGCAGACATGACTACTGTATATATTCTCCTGTTCAGTCATGATACGCTGAGCTTGAAAGTCTCACCCCATCCTTACTATATGAGAAAAACTACCCAAGCCAGAGGTCAATGGGAGTTTTTTGGTTCCATCATTAAACCAAGATCCCAAGGAAAACCATTCATATCATAAAACACTAGATGGGTAGGAAGAACCTCAGCAGGGATATTGACTGGAGCAGAAACTGGGGAGCAGTGCTAGTTCACTGATAGAAGTGGCTCCAACATCTCCATTATATGCAGGCTAGCAAGAATGGAAAGCTCCTGGGCCACAGTCCTGGGACATAACAGCAATATGGGGTTAAATTCCAAACATAATGGCAACCACTTTAATCATGTACTGAGAATGTTTCTGCCACAAAACCCTTTTAATTCAGGAAAAGTCTTTGCTAGGGCATTGCCTAACTTGGAGGCTCAAATGATAAATATTTAGAAAAGTTTAAATATATAGTTAATGAAAATGAAGGCACAACTTATACATGAGAGATCAACAAGAAAAATAAGTCAACAAACCAAAATGTAGTTTGAAAAGTCAGTAAAGTCAACAAACCCCTACTCACAGCACTAAGCAAGAGAAGGATAGAAGAGGTTACAGAGATGAAGCAAGACTTCCATACTGATCTCAGGAGCACTAAACAGCAATCAGTGCTGTGAGCAATACACAAGGGTCTTCCAGACACTGAATGAACAGCCCCACTGTTACGGGGCTGGAGGAACCAGTGTGAAGTGAAGCTTCCTTGTGATTCCACAAATAATTGTGAAACTGAGAAGTAAAAAGCTAAGTTGTACTGTCACATAACAGTGGTATTTGGTAGAGAGCAGGTGAGGGCTCTTAAGTTAATGCTCGGATCCTCCATCTTGGTCATGTCTCAGAGGTGTGTGGGCATCCACTTGACTGCAAACACTGATTTTGCACATCTCATACAGTCCTAGTATATTATTCTCTTCTAAAAACAACAGTAAAGTGATGTTCTCTCTTATACATTGTATTTTTCAGGTTTCCAATTTATTGATGGTAAGTATCCCTTTATAAAAACAGTGTCAGGGGAGAGCTACTTACATGAGAAAAAAAAAATCCACTGGTCTTAAAGACATAGTTGAATAGATCCTGGCAAATGTATGAAGCTGGTGATCATGACCACACTCAGGCTGTGGAACATTCCATCTCCCCAGAGCTCTCTGGTCCTTTTGAGTCCCACAGTTCCCCTGCTCACAGGTCTGCTTCCCATTGCTACATAGCACTGATCCCTGTCTGGCTTCTTGGACCCAGCAGGATGCTCTGAGATGGGCTATGGGGCCTTCCTTGCTGATGACTGGTAGGATTGCATAACACGGCAGTAGCATGGTGTTTTTACTCAGCAGTAATGGACATTTATTTGGATCATTTTCTTCAGTAGTCTTCCTTCTTTCCTCTCCCTCCATTTCCTCTTCCCCAATCCTTTTCTTTTTCTCCTATCATCAACACTGGTAAGAACTTTGGGATGCACTTTTCTTCCTCCCTAGTAGGTGGAGAACCAGGAGTAGAATTTCTCAGGATCACGGTGGACAATCATCAACACTGCCAAGCTACTTCCCAAATCCTGAACTAACTAGTCAATCTGTGTTTCCAACAACACCTGAGTATTTCAGTCACTCCAACTGCTCGATATTCAGGACTCTAGATGATTTCCATTTTTATAATAATACAAGTCTGTCCATTCACACTAATGTCTCGTCCTGATTTTAAACTGAATTATCTTTATGATTAGTAATGCCAGTTGTAGATCTTTCTAGTTAAGAAAGTAATCAAATATTTTGCTGTGTTTCTCTTACTGAGTCGAAAGACAATGTTAATACGTTCCAGCTACAAGTCCATCTCAAGTAGGTTATCTTTTCATCTTACAGGTCATGTCTCTCGAGGAGCCTTTTTATTCATCTTGATGAAATTCATCCATTTTATTTCATAGCTTGCATTTTCTGTAAAACATTACCTTTCAAGGGGAATGAGCTGATGAAGACTAATGTGAACAGGTTGGGTTGAGGCAGCACTGGGGAAACAATGCAGAGCTGTGAGCCCTTTGTGTGACTGGGAGAGAAGTTAAAGTTAGTGTGACCACCTCGCTGTTTGACTGTAATTACATCATCCTGCGGCTGGAGGCAACAGGTGCTAGAGCAGCAGCTACTGTCTGAAGACCAACCTGGGTAAGGGAGACAGATATGCTCATCTTGGTTCAGCCACCTTTCAAAATAAAAGCCAAAGCAGGAGGAATCACATCTAGTCAGGCAAGAAGAAAAGGCAAAGGAGATTCTCTACTTTGTAAAGAAAAGGTTGGGACAATGAAAGACCAATCGAGGAAATGGATCAGCAAAACCACTACACTGCATTTCAGATGAGAAAGAAAAAAATAGTAACATTAACATGAAAACAAAATCTCACCCAGTGGGCAATCGAGTGGGGAGTCTATGAAATAAGCAAAAGCCCCACTTCTGTCAAATAGAGGCCATTTGAGAACACAATTTCTCATTATAAATTGTAAATTTTTTTTTTGCTATCTTGTTATTGGTCAGCATGCTAGTATCCCACATCCTCCCAACTACACCCAGCAATACAACGATACCTTTGCCAGTTTCAAATTATACTGTAAATCTCAAGGAAATACAAACTGAAAAGCCTCAGGACATTACTAGGACCTGAAACCTATTTAAAAACAAAATGAGATGCTGATCTGCATTCTGAGTATTTTTGGAAATATCCTATTTAATCGCAGCACTCAACTAATTACCAATTTAAGGATAGAATTCAAAATAAACTCTTCTTCAAGACTGTAGCTTCGACACAGAGCTGAGGAGTTTCCCTCCATCGGGCAACTTCCCAAGGATAATTTATTCATCTCCTGCAGAAAAATAAATCACTAGGTTTAACATATATTGTAACATTATTTCTATAGAGTGGGTAGATTGTAAATGACATACATAAAAACTCAATATTTGATATTTTCAATAAAATTGCAATGCAGATAGAGATCACTTTTCTAAGATGCTTTTCCAACATACTGAGAGCTTGATTTTTCTTAAGTCAGAAAATCTTTCCTAAATTAGATTTTCTTTTAATTCCCCAGGATACTAAATAAAATAAAATACAATACAATAAAAGGACATGGTGCCTTTAGTAAGGATTTTTCTTTCAAATGTGAAAGGAAGAGATCCAATTTTCCTGACTAAATGGATTGGGAAGATGCTAAATAATTTCAGCTCTATTTACAGTCTGGGAGAGTTTGTTATATGTGAACTCCAGGCATTGACTCTCCTTGAACTGCTCTCAGTCATTCAAGGTACCCTTCAATGCAGGAAGCACACATGACTGCATAGACTTCTACAGCAAGTAGCATGTTTCATAATCTTATGCATGTTTTTATTACTCCAGTACTAAAAGAGACAGTTGGTTTTTTTCCAAACCTATGATGCAAGCTCCTTACTAACACATGGGCTCCCCAGAAGCATGTCAGTTACACACCAGATACAAGCTACAGAAGATGGTTCTCTCCTTCTACCATGTAGGTCCCAGGGATCCAAGTCTGGTTGTCAGTCTCAGCATCTAGCAGCTTTATCCATTGAATCATCTCGCCAACTGTCTTAGTTTGGGTTTCATTGCTGTGAAGAGACACCATGACGAAGGCAACTCTTATGAAGGAAAACATTTAATTGGGGCTGGCTTACAGTTTCAGAGGTTCAGCTCATTATCATTATGTCAGGAAGCATGGCAGCATCCAGGCCGACGTAGTGTTGGAGAAGGAGCTGAGAGTTCTACATCTAGATTTGAAGGCAGGCAGGAGGGGACTTATTTCTGCAGGCAGCCAGGAGGAGGGTCTCTTCCACACTGGGTGGAGCTTGAGCATAGAACCTTAAAGCCGACCCCCACAGTGATGCACTTCTTCCAACAAGGCCACAACTACTCCAACAAGGCCATAACTGTGCCACTTCTCACAGACATATTCAAACCACCACAACAACCAACAATTTATATCTTTTATATAAAGCATATCTACTAATAAATTATTTTAGTTTGGGTTATTTTAATATGTTTGGTGTTCAGCTTTTGCATTAGGGTTAAAAGTTGAATAAAGGCAACCATCACTCTTGCAGTATTGGGATGCTCTGAATTTGATTCACTCTGGTCTTTGAAGTGAGTTCTTTGTTTTCATGGTTTTTAATGTTTTTAACACCTTTTCATTTCATGTCTAGAGATTCATTTAGCATTTCTTGTCAGCAGGTCTAGAGGCCCCGGATTGGCTTTTGTTTATCGAGACCATGTCTTCACCTGACAATTTCATCAGTGGCCTTACCTGACAACCTTTTCTTTGGGCACTTTATATCACCCCTCTGTGCCTGTGGGTGCTAAGGTTTTTGCTGACCACCGCCTCACATGTGATGACTTTCTTTCTCTGCTGGCTTTTGAAACTCTCTGCCCTTACTTCTGAGTTTGATTACAGTCTGTCTTGGTGAGGATTCCACTCACTCCATATTCACATCATGTTGTGGGCTTTCTTTACTTCTTCATTCGTTTTCTTTCTGTCTTCCTTGTCTGGCAATTTCAAGGGATGTATCTTTAAACTTATTGATTCTTCTGCCTGACTGAATGGACGACAGACACTTTCTGCATAGTTTCAACCCATGCACTGTGACCTCTGGATCTAGAATATCTGCTTGATCATAGTGTATGATTTTAGCAGTTTTAATTTCTCACCATGTGTTTGTGTATGTGTGTGTGTGTGTGTGTGTGTGTGTGTGTGTGCATGCGCACGTTATTGCCCTGATTTTACCTAGCTGTCAATGTCCCTATGTAGCTCCCCAGGCTTCTTTAAAAGGTGATTTTGAGTTTTTTGTCAAGTAAAGTATAAGTGTACATTTTTAGGTTGGTTTATTCTGTTAGTTTGCTAGTGTCATTCATAATCTTGTGATCAAGGATAAAAATGCCTGCCCCAGAAATTTATCCTAAGAGTCTATGTGGGCTGCTTGTGGGATCTGCAGGAAGGCAGTCTATGAGTGATCCTGATGACTAGACCTGGAAGGGAGTCCATTGTGGTAGGGCCTGGACTCAGAACCTCCCAGAGCAATCATCCTTGAATCCACAGGAGTTTGTAACCACAAAGGACTGGTTGTAGCTTGGGACTATGATTCCCATTGTGAGCCTACCGTGAGCTTGGTTACCAGGTCTTTAAGGGTGAACTTGGAGCTTCTAGCCACAGGGACCTCCCTGACTTATGGAGGATTTATCCTGGATCAGTGAAAGTTGGTGTGGCTTTAAAGTATACATGGAGCCTAAGTCTGCATAGGAAAGTCTAAAGTATAAGGTATAAGGGCCAAGGTGCTGATTTCTGGGTCTTGTATCCACAGGGACCAGCTCACAAGTAGCCTAAAAGCATGGAGGAATCCTTCCTAGCACTGGGTCAGGCTTTGGTGATGGAGTGTCAGATAATTTGGGAAGGGTTCTCTGCAGTGGGATATATAAATTTGGGCAGGAGTGCATAGAAATGTAAACTCACCTTCCTACTCTCTTCCATGATCTCCCATTTCTTCATTCCACCAGGCTGTTGTCCCTGTCCTGGCTTCCTTGTGAAGGAATCATTGCTCATATTGGAGTTTCTGAGAATTAAAATGTCACCTCCTGCCGTCATGGTGACAGTACTCCATCACTGGCCAATGCCAAGTTCAAGTCCACAGATGAAAGCTAGGTCCTAGCTGTAAACCTTCAAAGCTCTGCTGCTCCTGTTCCAACTGACGGCTTCAACCTCAGCTTGGAGTCAAGGTGGCTTGTAGCCATTCTGGAAGATTCCATTTCATATAAATCCATATCTCTTCCCCCCCCAAAGGCAAGAATATAATAATTTTGTATAGTGCGTTATTAAGTATGTACCTGACAGGTGAGGGTATTGACTGATAGGAATTGAGGAATCCAATCACAGTTTTATATATCTGAATATAAGAAAGATTTCCCATGGAGTGCTTGTAGCTCTGCACATTTCAAACGTTGTTTCTGTTGCTCACACGAGTGCCTAAATGCTCAGTGCTGAAGATGTACTTATGTCACTGTGGCCACATCCCAGTGAGTAACAGCACTCACCAAGTCAACCATATGAATGTGTCTGTGTGTCTAAAGTGTTGCTACGACACAGTGAGGAGACAGTGACATAAATATATAGAGGAGTGATGAGAAACACACAGGTGTGCCCGCCGAACTCAATTAAGATGCATTTGCCACCCATGGTTCCTTAGCTATACCTCAAAACTGCATGGAGGTCCCACAGGACTGAAAAGGGAAAGAGAAATGGAAGAGAAGCCTAAGTGGAAACTACAGGAGATGCTGCTTATAGCAGCAAATAACCTGGCCCAAATCTCATCTCATCATTGTTAGTCTCCCTGCAGGCTTCCTGTGGTTTCCCTCAGTTTAGGAGCTTGATGCACTTCTCTCTTGCTTCATTTCCTTTATTAAGCTCCAAAATACCAGGAAGTCCAGCCCTTGCTTTTCTTACTCCCCTTTTCAGTTTCTCAGCACATTTGTATTATCATCATCATTATCATCATTGTTTACTTTTTCTTTTTTTCCACAACTGAAGACCTGAATTTCATGGCTGACATCACAAGCCATCAGAAAAGATAATTGCTTGAGTGTGATAATAGTGACTGACAGCTTCATCTCCAAACTACTTCTCAGTTCACACTCCATACATCGGGAACTGAGAGAACACGACACCCCTGTCAGTAAACCAGGAGGATCTGTGACAGCTCTTCAGTTGGATTTTTCACCTGGCACTCACCACATTAGCACTCAGTTAAAATAGCTCCATTCATTATTCCAAAGCAAGAAAAGCAGAAAAGCAAAAACAAAACCCCCTGATGTTCCAGACCTGTTAAATGAAATCATACACTTATGTTTAAAAAGCTAGAATTACACCTGATCTGGGGTTTTCAGCCCCTTCAACCTGTCTCCTTTTATTACAACATTTGTAACTTTGTTTCCAACAATATGTCAATCACAGGTCATTTTCTGATACAAGTGAGTCATTCTCAGCAGAGAATGAGCATCAGGCCCAATTGTCAGTATGACATGTCAATCTCCAGAGTACAGCTGGAAGTGCCTCAGGGGCTCCAAAACATCCACACGGGAGTGCTGAACACTAAGCAAACTTCCAAAAGCTGTGAGCCCACTCACAAAGCACGAACTCAGATTTCCCAAAATTTGTCTGAAAAAAAGGCCATCCTTCCTCTTAAAAACATTCTTTCTCTTTCCAAGGACATTTCTCAACCTTCCAAGGACAGTAGAAAGTGGTGATCAAAGATATGAGCTGACTAGAAAGCCAAGTGCAAAGTGTTTACGCCATACCTCTGCTGTGACTGGCACAGGGTTGCGGGAAAGGTAGACAGATTCCCTAAACCCGCTGAGCTTCAGTTATCCGGAGAATGATATACAGATGATAATGCTGTGTCCCTTTCCCAGCAGTTGAAAGGGTGAATGAGGCTGTAGCATAGCATACTAACTGAGAGACCATACAGTCTTCCTGTTACTTTGTCACTGTGTTCTGTAAAACTGTTTAGGAGACAGAGCTAATCATCGGACAGTGCCTTCCTAGCACACAGCCATCACCTGTTTCAATGCCTCGGCTGAGTACCTCCAAAACAAGAGATTTGGTCTCTATTGATTGGATACTGTTTCACTTCAGAAAGAGCAATTCCTGGGATGCTTCTGCATCCAAAGTTCTAGTGTGAGGGAAGAGAAGGTACTTAAATCCCATCAAGCTGTACTTAAAACAATAAATCATTTTTTTCAGAATGAAAAGTATTGAGGAACCTTTGCAAAACAAGGACATGAATGCAGTTTTCATTTTTTAAAATGATATTGATAAGCCCCGTAGTGAACCCCTGGTCAGGTGACCTGTCTGCAATAAGGATGAAGGAGGTTTGTTCTCTCTTTCACATGGCAGCTGATCACACTGTCTCCAGCCATCCTCCTGCCTCACATACTGGGTCTAGTGAGTAGAGAGCATTAGCACATGTGAGTTCTTAGTCCAAATGTGGATCAGAACCAGTGCCTGGCCTTCTTTCCAGGCAATAGGTCTCTATATAGTTCTAGCCTATGCTGTAGAACCCTGGTTTGTTCCTTTAGTTCAGAGCCTGTGCTGTGGGACCCTGTTAGTTCTCTTTTGTATATCTGGGCAGTCTGAAAATAAGGCCCCAGCAGCTGATAAGTGTAGGTTAGCTTTTCTCACTGGCCAGTGTTTGCACATACACTTCTGGGGCAATGCTGAAGGGAAGGACTGCTATGCAGGGCAAGGCATAGATGCCATGAGTCTTGAGCCAAACCCTGTCTGTTTATCAGTCTGATGTCAGTTCTTAATGGCCTTCCTTCCTTTGCTGTGCGCAGCTCTGCCCAGACAGCATGAGAACAAGAATGGGACCAAGAACACAGATAGTAAAAGGTAGCTCTGAAATAGAAAAGGAGTGTGTATGTGTGTGTGCATGTGTGTGTGTGTGTGTGTGTGTGTGTGTGTACAGGAGAGTGTTTGAAGGGAAGAAAGAGAAGAAAAATGTAATTATAATCTCAAAAATAAAAAAATATATAATAAATAAAAGTGAGTACCCCCTTTGCCTTTTCAATATGCAAGCCTCTCACAGGGAGCTGGTGGACTGAATTCCCTGAGGGAGGAGTGCAGGAAATGCATACAGACATGCTTGTTTTCTAAGATTACATGCTGATCAAACAAGATTTTATTCCCCATCTTTTTGAGTAATAAAAACATACAGATTCATCTGAAAAAAAGCCATATTTACCTTCATGAATAAGTTTTAAGAAGAAAAAATATAAGCTGGTCACCATGGTGTGTTTATAATCCTGGAATTCAGAAAGTGGAGGCAGAAGAATCTATGAGTTCAAGACCAGCCAAACAAAAGCCAAAGGGGAAAATCTGCTTTTGGTGGTTTGAATAGGTGTGGCCCCCATAAACTCATGTGTTTGAATGCTTGGCCCATAGGGAGTGGCAGTATTAGGAGGTGTGGCCTTGTTGGAGGAAGTGCATTACTGTGGGGTTCCACTTTGAGATTTCCTATGTTCAGGCTCCACCCAGTATGGAAGAGACTCCTGGATGCCTTTGAAACAAGATGTAGCACTCTTGGCTCCTCCAGCACTATGTGTGCCTGCACACTGCCATGCTTCCTGCCGTGATGATAATGGACTAAACCTCTGAAGCTGTAAGCCAGCCCATTTAAATGTCTTCCTCTGTAAGAATTGCCTTGGTCATGGTGTCTTCACAGCAATGCAACCCTAAGACACTGCTCTGAGGTGGGAGGAGCACACAGGGTTGATTGACAGCCTTGCTGCAGTCCTACCTCTCTAGACCCCATCTGTTTCTGAAACTAATTTTGGCTGCCCTTGTGGTGATCCTAGAGTGTGAGAAATTTAGCAATTCTTATGCTCAGTTTTAATCCTCACCTAAAATCTGAGACAAGGAGAAAGTCCCACTTAACAACCTATTAAATTGATACGCTTGCGCCACATCCTATAAATGTCAATAAAAACAGCCTGTGTAAGAAAGGTGTTGAGAATGCTAAAATAATCAATGAAATATCATCAGTAGTGTTTTCTCTGCAGTTGGAAAAGTATCAAATCTGTGTGCCACAAACAGTTCAGACTTTATTTTCAGTCTCCCTTACTATAAAAAAACAAAAACAAACAAACAAAAAAACCACTAAAACACATTGTATTTAGAATCTAAACACATTGTATTTAGAAACATGTCTCACTTGGTGGAAATGCCAGGTAGATGAGTGCCTCCATGGAAATAAGATTCACAAGTCCTTTGGTGCCTTTTCCTTTAAAATCTCTGCCTTGGCTGGGTGTCCCATTTGGCTCCCAGAAGCATTCCTAGCCTTCTGGAATCTCCTCTGCATCACAGTATGGCTAGGAGCCTGAGTACTGACTGCATCTAACAGGCTTCCTTGCCAGCTGCTTTCCCACAGAGCTCTGCAGTGGGGGGCAGGGCAGTGTGTGTATGGTAGTATGGATATGGGTGAGTATGAGTATGTATTTGCAAGTGTGTTAATGCACGTGCATGTGAAAGATGATAAAGAATGCAATCTGCAGGTCCCCCCTTCCCAAGGCAGCATGGTTGCATTCCAGTATGTGTGAGTGTGCATAAGTGTGTGTGTGTGTGTGTGTGTGTGTGTGTGTTTGTGTGTGTGTGTAGGAAGGTAAGTGTGTGTGGATGTGTGTGTGTGAATGAAAGTCTGGAGTGAGTGTGTGTGAGCATGTATATGGGAGTGTTTTGTGTGAGTGTATGTTTAAGTATGGAGGTGTATGAGTGTGTATATGTGAGTATGTGAGTATGGAGTATAGGAGTCTATGTTTACGTGGCTGTGTGCATGAGTGGGTATTAATGTGAAAGTGTGTGCGAGTGTGTGTTTGTGTGTGTGCACATGCATGTGCATGTGCACATGTGCTCTGTTTAGGTTAGTACACAGAAGCACCATCAGAACAAGTACAGCCTGTAGTTCCTTCTTGTGTGTGTGTGTGTGTGTGTGTGTGTGTGTGTGTGTGTGTCTGTGTGTCTGTGTGTCTCTGTGTGTGTGTGTGTGTGTGTGTGTGCGTGTGTGTGTGTGTGTACGTGTGCTCTGCTTAGGGTAGTACACAAAAGCACTATCAGGAAAAGTACAGGCTGCAGTTCCTTCTTGGGCAGCTGTTTTCACAGTAATAGCAACTTGGTACCTCCTACTACTGAGGGATGGTGAAGCTCTAGGCTCTGACTCTAGCAGAAGCAGAGTGAACCCAGTAGCAGGGCACCCTGTGCATCTGTGGTGTAAGTGTTGGCATCTAGTTGCCTGGGAAGGAATGTGAGAGTTCAGTCACCTCTTAGTTCTGCAACACAGTCCTGACTGGCCCAGCTGTACCATGGTGAGCAGAGAAGCTCATTGGCTCCCTTTTGTCCCTTCAGTTCTAGTGGTATCATAAAAATTCATTAAATGTTTTCCTGAACAGACACTAATACACCATAGCGTTCTTATTTTTGTTAAAGATTGTGTGTGTGTGTGTGTGTGTGTGTGTGTGTGTGTGTGTGTGTGTGTGTGTGTAAAGACTAGAGGAAGGCATTGGATCCCTGGAGCTGGAGTTAGAGGATTAGAGGAGGGTGTGAGCCACCCAATGTGGGTGCTTGGAAGAGCACCTGAAGGTCCTCTGAGGAGCAGCAAGAGCTCTTGACTACTGAGTCACCTCTCCAAACATTCTTTTTTTTATTATTGGATATTTTCTTTAGTTGCATTTCAAATGTTATCTCCTTTTCCTGCCCCCCAAAGCCCCCTATACAATCCCCTACCCCCTTGCTTCTATGAGGGTGTTCCCCCACCCACCCACCCATCCACTCCCATCTCCCCACCCTCGCATTCCCCTACCCTGGGACATCTCTTCCCATTGATGCCCGACAAGGCCATCCTCTGCTACATATGTGGCTGGAGCCATGGGTCCCTCCATGTGTACTCCTTGGTTGGTAGTTTAGTCCCTGGGAGCTTGGGGGGGGTGTGTTCTGATTGGTTGATATTGTTGTTTTTCCTATGGGGTTGCAAACCCCTTCAGCTCCTTCAGTCCTTTCCCTAACTCCTTCATTGGGGACCCTGTGCTAAGTCCAACGGTTGGCTGCAAGCATCCACCTCTGTATTTGTCCAGCTCTGGCAGAGTCTCTCATGAGACAGCTATATCAGGCTCCTGTCAGCAAGCACTTCCTGGCATCCACAATAGTGTCTGGGTTTGGTGTCTGTATATGGATGGATCCCGAGGTGGGGCAGTCTCTGGATGGCCTTTCCTTCAGTCTCTGCTCCACACTTTGTCTCCATATTTGCTCCTGTGAGTATTTTGTTCCCCCTTCTAAGAAGGACCAAAGCACTGACACTTTGGTCTTCCTTCTTCTTGAGCTTCATGTGGTCTGTGAATTGTATCTTGGGTATTCCAAGCTTTTGGGCTAATAACCACTTATCAGTGAGTGCATACCATGTGTATTCTTTTGTGATTGGGTTACCTCACTCAGGATGATATTTTCTAATTCCATCCATTTGCCTAAGAGTTTCATGAATTTATTGTTTTTAATAGCTGAGTTGTACTCCATTGTATAAATACATTTTCTGTATCCATTCCTCTGTTGAAGGGCATCTGGGTTCTGTCCAGCTTCTGGATATTATAAATAAGGCTGTTATGAACATAGTAGAGCATGTGTTCTTGTTATATGCTGGAGAATCTTTTGGGTATACGCCCAGGAGTGGTATAACTGGGTCCTCAGGTAATACTATATCCAATTTTCTGGGGAACCACCAGACTGATTTCCAGAGTGGTTGTACCAGCTTGCAATCCCACAAACAATGGAGGAGTGTTCCTCTTCCTCCACATCCTCTCCTGCATCTGCTGTCATCTGAGTTTTTGATCTTAGCCATTCTGATTGGAATGAGGTAGAATCTCAGGGTTGTTTTGATTTGCATTTCCCTGATGACTAAGGATGTTGAACATTTCTTTAGGTGCTTCTTGGCCATTTAATATTCCTCAGTTGAAAATTCTTTGTTTAACTCTGTACCCCAATTTTTAATGGCTTATGCTCTAAGATCAAGAATCAATAAATGGGACCTCATAAAATTGCAAAGCTTCTGTAAGGCAAAGGACACTGTCAATAGGACAAAACCACAACCAACAGATTGGGAAAAGATCTTTACCAATCCTGCATCCAATAGAGGGCTAATATCCAATATATACAAAGAACTCAAGAAGTTAGACTCCATAGACTCTCCAACCATTCTTAACATTAGTGAGTCAGGTCACAAGAAGAAAGATGCATGTTTCTGTTAATTTTTCACATAGGGAAGCACATGCCCACTGACCACCTCAGAATCTTATAATTTAAAGTCATCTGCAGAGATACAATTAGTGGAATGGCACACACTGACAGGCTTCAGGAAATGTGCTAAACATGATTAAACATGTTTGATCCTAAAATACCCTTGGCATAAGCTTAAATAATGAGAGAATGTACAAAAACAAAACAAAGAACAAGAGAGGGAATGAAACAGTGGAGACTGTGAACCAGAGACATGAATACTCAGGAAAGACACAGCAAAGTGGTTCAAGTAGAGATCTCCCAAACCATCTCAGAAAGTTCCAGATAGCATGCGGCAGGACTTGGACTGAAAATCCACTGTACCAGAGTGTATATCTCAGCAGACTTGCTTTTCTGTGTGTGCTGCTATATCACAAGACCTGTGCCATGAATTAGACATGAGCCTGAATGGTACAGTTGGCATTTCGTTAGGAAAGAAGCCTGTTCTGGAGGGGTGGCAATAACTTGTGTTTCATACTAAACAGTGACACACTCACTTGGTTCTGCCCTCCAGGAACTATGGAAGAGTCTCCAACAAGAAAACTTAACAGCCTATGAGACAATATCCACTGAGTTGATATTTTAGAGTCCCCTAAGCAGATTGATCTGCAGTCATTCACAAGCTCCCTGTAAACAGAGAACTAGAAATTTTTATTCAGATCTTTCTACCTCAAACAGGTTTAAATGCCTAAGCATGAGGAGATACCCAGGAGAAGTTTCTAGATTTAAATACAGAAATAAAAATAAAAAGAATGAAAAAATCAGAGGAAAATAAAGTAATGAGAAATTCTCTCTAAATTATAAATATCTCTACAGGTATAAGAGAAACAGAGTGCATCTATGGCACTAAAACCAAAATGATTTTTAAAACATTTGCAGAAAATAAATATCTATGGAAAATTTTAAATAATTAAAAATACTTAACAAAAAGATAGGTGATAAATTAAGGATGTTCTTTTGAAAATGTAAAGGAAAGTGGATAAAAAATAGAAAAATAAATACATTTTTTTTATTCAGGCAATAAGTTTACTAGGAAAAGAAAAGTTACAAAATTTAACAAAAATAACATAAGTGTTTTCAGGAACAATGAATATAACTTTACATACTAAAAGTTTACCACTGAAGTCTAACACAGTGCATGATTAAAAGAGTAACATCAAAGCTCTTTGAGAAATTTCAAAACATGAAGAGTAAAACAAAAGAGTTCAAAAACAGAAACTCATCATTAATGTTCAAGTTAGTATCAGAGAAGCATCAGATTGAACAACTGCAAAAGGAAATGGGCAGAAAACAGGCCGTTGTGATTTCCTTCTGATTCTGTGACAAATACCATGAACAAACGCAGGAAGGAAAGTTTGATTGGCTTATACTTCCTGGGTCACAGTTCATCCAGGAAAGCCAGGGCAGGAACTCAAGCAGGAACTATGAAGGAATGCTATTTGTTAGCTCCCTCAAAGCCTCGGGCATAGCTAACTTTCTTCTACACCC
Organism: Uromys caudimaculatus; assembly: GCA_028551405.1. Taxonomy (NCBI): domain Eukaryota; kingdom Metazoa; phylum Chordata; class Mammalia; order Rodentia; family Muridae; genus Uromys; species Uromys caudimaculatus. Next base: position 125,492,442 of record CM052704.1, read on the forward strand.
CAGGACCACCTGCTTAAGGAACACTGCCATCCGCAGTGGGCTGGGTCTACCTAAATCAATTAGCAATCAAGACACAGTCCCACAGATACATCCACAGTCCACAGTTCCTTAACCTAGGCTTTCCTAGACTTTAAATTATGTCAGGCTGGCAACTAAAGCCAAGAGACAAGGCTTTCTAATAGGAAAGGGGGTGTTTAGTCTTATTATGGATATGCCATGGCTGGTTGATATCCATGGGAGGCCTGCCCTTTTCTGAAGAGAATGGGAGGAGTAGATGGGAAAGGGAAGAGGGCAGGTGGTGGGGAGGGGCTGGGAAGAGAGGAGGTGGGAAAAACTGCAGTCAGGATGTAAAATAATTAAGTAATTAATTTTTAAAAATAATTAAAAAATCAAGACTTTTGAAATTTTAAGAAAAGTTATTTCTAATGTAAAACTCTCTCCCCAGCTACATTTTAATTAAGTTGTACAGGTGGAATCAATTAAAATTGACTAGTATCTCTCACCTTGCACAAAAACTAACTCTAAATTGGTCAAAGACCTAAATGTGAAATCTGAAAAATAGAAAAAAAAAATATAGGCAATACCCTATAAGAAATAGATGTAGGCAAAGACCTGAAAAGGACGTCATTTGCCCATGAATTAAGGCCAACAATTGGCAAATGGACCTCATAAAAACTAAAACTCTTTTACACAGCTAGAAAAACAATCAACATGATGAAGAGGAAGTCCACAGGGTGGAAGAGAATCCCAGCTATATATCATCTAACAGAGGATTAATAACCAAAATATACAAGGAAACAAAGAGTCAAAATATGATCCACTTAAAAAAATAGTTCTGGGATCTGAACAGAGGATTCTATAATAATAATAATAACAACAACAACAACAACAACAACAACAACAACAACAATGGCTAATAAATATTTCACAAAATACTTACTGTCCCTAGCAATTGGAGAAATCAAAGCAATTTCAAGATTAATCAGAATGCCTAAAAGCAACAAAACAACTAACAACAAATGCTGAAGAGGATGTTGGGATAATGGAACCTTCATTTGCAAACTGGTACAGCCACTCTGTAAACCAGTGTAGAGAATTCTCAAAAAGCTAAAAGTAAATCTAGCATGTATTAGTCAGGGTTCTCTAGAGTCACAGAACTTATGGGTAGTCTCTATATAGTAAGGGAATTAGTTAACGACTTACAGTCTGTAGTCCAACTCCCCCTCCCCAACAATGGTCAGCAGCAGCTGTGAATGAAAGTTCAAGGATCTAGCAGTTGCTCAGTCCCACAAGGCATGCAGGCAAAGAAGAGCTAATCTTCCTTCTTCCAATGTCCTTATGTAGGTCTCCAGCAGAAGGTGTGGCCCAAATTAAAGGTGTGTACCACCACGCTTGGATCTGGGACTTGCTTTGTACCAGGCTGACCTTGAGCTCAGAGATCTCCTTGCCTCAGTCTCTTGGGATTAAGGGCCTGTACTACTTTACCTGGGCCTAAGCTTTTCATGGCCACTATGCCTCAAGATCTCTGCCAAGATTCAGGTCAGAAACTTGTGTCTTCCAGGCTCAAGATCTGGATCACAGGTGAGCCTTCTAATTCTGGATTGTAGTTCACTCCGGTTATAGTCAAGTTCACTACAGATATAGTCAAGTTGACAATCAGGAATAGCCACTACATAGCATATGACCCAGATATACCATTCCATGGCACATGCCCAAAGATATAAACCACAGGTAAAGCTCTATTCACAACAGCTAGGAAATGCAAACAACCTATATGTCCTACAACAAACTAATGGATAATGAAAAAGTAAAAGATACACACTATGTGTCATGGTTTAAATATGCTAGACCAAGGGAATGGCACTATTAGAAGGTGTGGTCCTGTTGGAGTAGGTGTGACCTTGTTGTAGTGGGTGTGTCACTGTGGGTGTGGGCTTTAATAACCTTGTTCTAGCTGCCTGGGAGTCAGAATTCTGGTAGCAGCCTTCAGACAAAGGTGTAGAACTCTCAGCATCTCCTGCACCATGCCTGCCTGGATGTTGCCATGCTTCCTGCCATGATGATAATGGACTGAACCTCTGAAAACTGTAAGCCAGCCCCAATTAAATGTTGTCCTTATAAGTGTTGCCTTGGTCATGGTGTCTGTTCATAGCAGTAAAACCCTAACGAAGACACTATGGAATGTTATATATTAGTAAAGAAAAACAAAATCATGAAATTTTAAAGTAAATAGATGGAACTAGAAAACATCATATTAAGAGAGGACACCTAGACCCAGAAAGACAAATGTAGCATGTTCTCTCTCATCTGTGGCTCCTAGCTCCAAACCTTCAGATGGGAGTATATAACCTAGAATGATGGCAAAAACCAGGAAAGTAAAAAGGGATCATGCAGAATAACAGGATTTGAGTGATATGAAGGAGAAAATGGGGAAAGGGGGACCTTTAGTTGGGGAGGAGGTAGGGAGGGTCAATACAGAAGTGTGTGTGGGGGTAACACTAAGGATGTTTGAAAAAAGCCATAAGGAATCATATTGTTTTTATTTATCTAAAACAACATATACTATACATAAGTGTGTAGATGTATATTTTAATAAAGTTATGCTACTTGGATTGACAATGCTTTCTTCCAAGAGCTATTCACTATCAAATAAAAAAAACAGAACCGGGCATGAGAAATCTACTTTCCGTGGTTGATCAGGGCAGTGCAAGAGATTCCCGAGCATGAAGAGTTTTGCTGTCACTAAAAGGTAGTGTCTAAATTTACAAACAAAACCACAAAACCCAAAGAACAAGTACTACCCATGTCAGAAACAGAGTCCATGCTGGCATGCAGCTAAAAGTACTGGGAGCAGTGGGCAGGGGAATGAACTGGGGCTGCTGTTGCTCATTTACCTACTCATTTACTGTTCAAGAACTATTTGGCCTCCAGAAACAAAGCACTGGTATTGCTTTGAGAAAAAAATAAAATATGTAAATGACATTAAACATAAGACATTCTGATAATTTTACACAGGTACAAGACCCTTTCCAATATAAATGAAGTTTACAGAATGTGACTCCATGACAGAAGGTTTGTCTACATGTCTGAGGTCCCAGATTTAATTCCCAGAATCAATGAAATAATGATAATAATAAACTGGAATTTGTAAAGGTCAAGCTGTATTTTCTTTAGAAATGAAACGACTGCTCAGTATGCTTCTGTGCATTACAATTGTACCTCTCATTTCACATGACATTCAAAAATAAATTTTAATGAAGAGCAGATAAAACTTTTATAAATTTAAATATAGTGGACATTGAATAATTTTGGTTACTGTTTATTCTGATAAGTCTACTCTTCATTTTAATTAAATAATAAAGCATCCTAAAATGTAATGTCTTACAATGTTTTTTAATCATCTGTTTTAGTTCTGAGGTCCTTCCTCAGGCCCTGTTCGGGGGCTGTGGAAATCCACAAGTTGTAAGGCCCCTGTTGTGTTGAATCTCAAATGAGACCCTCACTCAGAAGATCTGTTCACATCCTATGTTTGCAAGCTGGCTTTCGTGCAGTATGGCTCCCAGACTAGACAAAACTTTCCTTTAATGACCTAGCTTCAGGAGCCAGTCAAAGGAAGCATCACTTCTTCCACAGACACAGCCCAAACCCAAGTCCAAAGCAGGAAAGTATGGGTTCTCCTCTCAACAGCAAGGCTTTCAACTCTGTGTGCTGAGGAGCCTGGGAAAGGAGACCTTGACTATCCTGAAAAAACAGGTCTCATGTGTCTGTGTTGCAGTATGGAAAAACTTGCACTCACATAATGTTGAATAATAATCTTCTAAGGAGCTAAATTCAAACCAGCTTATTTCAAACTGGAATGTGTATACTATGGGTATGTGAGTAATTTCAGAAAATAACTTCTATGGTCTAAACTTAAAGTATGTTCCTGAGAACACTCATACTGGCTGCTCCTGTCTTTGCTGCACTTAAAGAAAAAAGGGAGGATGGAGCCTGTCACTCACTTGACCACTTTACTATGAATGTTGACAACAAATGGGGAAACCTCTAGCTGCAAACAGCAGCTCGGCTCAAAACATTGGAACTGTGCTGAGAAAGAAAAAGACTCTAATAACTGAATAATGATTCTGAAATTGGTTTCAATTCTTTGTCTTTAATACAGTTGAAAGAAGTCCTAATTGAGCTGACAGCTGGTGGGTCATTAAAAATAATTTTGATGATAGATAGTGATGTGATTGTGGCCATATAACTTGGAAGGAGTTCAACCGTTTCAGTGGCTCTGCTACACCAGCACACCACTCCTATCTACTTATTTATGGAAATGCATCTTCCCGGATCTTACATCCACAAAAAAGAGAGAATAGATTGATGCTGTCATTGTCTCCTAGCTATAAGTAATATTCAGAGGCATATGTTTATTGAGAACAAATATCCCAACTGCCAGAACAATGGATATATATTTGAAATAAACTTTTATGTTTATCTGAATGCAAAAGTATTTATATATTTTAGATCATGTACTATTTAAGTACACTAAAGCTTTAATTCAGAAGTGTTAGCATCTACATTCTCATGGTCACAAATTTTAATTACTTTTTCATGAACATACATTTTCTATGGCAGAAAGGGGAAGATGCCTAAAGGAGTTTTAGGCAGAGGGAATATATAATGTCTGTACTGATGAATCTGTCAAAATGTTTTAATCTGGACTTTGATATAAACCTAAAGAGATACTTTTCAAGAGATAATCAAGACTTGATTTTTGTGTTAAGACTTAAAACAATCTGTAAAATATATATTTTACAGTTATTTAAGGGTAGAATGAGAAATCGTAGAGGTTAATAAGAAGGATATAAGGGACATCTTCAAATTTAAGATCCTTTATTTATATTAAAATAACCTTCTGAAGCATGAAGCTTGAACCTAATTTCACATAATTTTCATACTGCTCTCTCCAGGAAGATGCTTCTGACCCTCTTCACATCCTACACAGTCCCTTAACTACCCTACTGTACATGTGTGCAGCTGTGAGCCACGTGATGCCAACTCAAAAAGAAAATTTTCTTCAAATCCAGTAGATTAGTATGACTTGATATTATTATATTCCTGAGTCCAGCTAACTAGGACTGATTTACTTTGAGTTTTGTTTTTAACAAATAGAAAGGAATATGCCTATAGTCAATATTTCAAATGGCAAACTTCAGAGGAATTGGAATATAGAGATACACTTGTCCATTTCTTTTGAAGACTGTTGAAGTCAACCATACACAAGACTTGGGAATCCACATATGAGCTTTCTGCCTCAGTTCCACCTCAAACAGTTCTGAGGACATTATCACTCCAGTGCTCACAGTGTAGATCTTATTGTCTATGAGTGGGTTGCTGAATGAAGGAAGAAAGTGGGATTCATACCTTTGGTGAGTCACTCAACAATCCTCTCCACTTTCAGCAATTTTCAGTAAGGTGCTAATTTGTATTTGAGTTCTAGCATCTGAACAGTAGTTTCAGGTCAGTGAGGACTCCTCTGACTGTGCCCATGCTACCTAGAGTATACTGTAATTTAGCTTCATGTGCCCACCTACTGTGCCAGATTCAGTGTGGTCTCAGCAGCACCCCTGCTGGTGGTGGAACCAGGACTTTGACTGGCTGTTGCCCTAGGCTGCAGGCAGTATAAAAAAATAAGCAAACGCTTCTAGAAACAAACAAAACTAAGGGCTGCTGGGTGGGATGAGAGACTGTTCAAAGAGTATACAGCAGAGAATGCAGCTATTACACCACAGAAGACAGAAGATTCCTATGCCAAGAATGGCAGGACCACCTTGAAATGATTATTTAGTTTGAGTCTGTGACTCTATTACTAAATTAATCCCCAGATTCATTGGTTTAGATGCTTAAAGGTCTGTCAAATATTGTGTGGAATCCTCTAGAGAAATCAACTGAACTCATTTGTGACTTTTTTGCTATTAAACATTTTAAACTGTGTGGGGTGACAGCACACTAGGTGATGCCTATTTAAGAAAAGATCAAAAATTATCTGCTGGCTTGGACCTCCCAGGCAGCCACCTCCAGGGTTAAATGCACCTGGTTGAAAGAATGACGTGGTACACTGCCTGCTCACTTGCTCACCTTAGGAATGGCTTGGGTCTCTGGATTCCTAGCTTAATCAACCTAAGTGTCCAGTCATTTCTCTAAGTGTTTAAGTCTAACACATCCAGATACAGGCTTTGGCTCCCAGCTGCCCATGGTCCAGAGCTGGAGTGGTCTTTCTGTCACTGTCATGGGCCTCATAAAGGGGTCCCCTTCTCCAGTTGGTTAACATCAGCTGGATCATTCTCCAAACACTACCCAAGAGAGGGAGTTTAGTTTTATTCATAAATTTAGGAATCAATGTTGAATGTGAAGATGCTCCCACTTAGCCAAGAAGTAAACATTGGCAAAACATCCAGACAGATGGAGACCTGAAATCTCACATCACCACTCAGGAGCCTGTGCTTGTGTCTACCCTTCCCTTATCATGTCACTGTTTTTCAGATGGACACAGCAGTGCTTGGGGAAGGACATCTCATTTGCACCACCTTTTTCTGATTCTATGTGTGGCCTAAATATATCTTTTCACTAGGAGAGGCTCAGATGGCACTCAAGAGGAAGTCACTGTTCCATTACATTGTTCTTAATCAAAAGCCTCTGCAGGGTGACAGAGGCACATGCTACTGATAAAGTCATAGACATTATACTTTTGTACTTGTGCCTCAGTCTTTCCTCTTAAATTTCTACTGGCATTTAATGGTATCTTATGTTTTTTGTTTATTTATTGTCTTCAAAATATTTAATAATGGACAGCATTTTCAAAAACTCATGCCATATCATGATCTACAAATCAAACACAAAAGAATAATTTTAGTTCACTCAAGAAAATTGTTACAAGTGAGAGCAGATGTGTCTCTGACTCTTTTGCCTTCTCCTGGGACTCTTTTCCTACTATTTTGTTGTCTTTGTCCAGCCTTGGTGTGAGGGCTTTTGCCTTGTTTTCTTGCATTTTGTTTTGTTATGTTTGGTTGTTGTCCCTTGGAAGCCTGTTGTTTTTTTCTGAAGGGAGATGGAAGTAGGGGAAGTGGTTGGGGTAGGAGGGAAGATGGGGTGACTGGGCAAAGTGGGGAAGGGGAATGTATTGTGTGGTCAGAATGTACACTAGGATGAAGACCAACTCTTGTGTTGGATAGTCTTCCATAGTTACAGCTCTTATCAGTATCATAGGAACTGTGACAGGCGCTTAGTGACACTGTCCAAACACTGAGCTAACTGCCCAGAGAGCTATGCTGATACCGTCCAAATCCTAACTGCCCAGGGAACTATGTTGATGCTGTCCAAGGATTACTAAATCAAATGAAAAGACAAGAAAAGGCAATGTTTGCTCCAGAAGATGAACTCTTGAGCATGTGGTTGTTTTCAGTTATTAAGTTAACCAGTTAATTCTGAGAATTGCTGTTGTTGTCGATTGCTATGTACTCAATATACATATAATCCTTACCTGGCAAGAATATGATTCTGATTAACAATGGAAGGATAATAGGAAAATCGGCATGCAGATACAAAAGGCAATCAGGGCAGAGCCACTGCCAAATGGCACTGAGCCTCTCATTAGGAAATCAGATTTGATCCCCACAAAATAGTAGCTACGACACTGTGTATGTCCTTGAGCCTGCATTTCTTGATTTGTGAAACGAAGAAATAGCACCTCACTCATGAAGCAATGGAGGATAATAGGTGTAAAAATGCTTTGTAAATTTTACAGTAGCTAGAAATATAAGGTACTATTAATTCTGTTTCTTGTTAGTGTCACCCGTGAGCTATGAAGGCATAGTCACAGTCCTGGAAAGTACAAATTTAAGATGAAACATTTGTCAAAGCCATCCCATTGGAAGAAGCAATATAAACAGTTTAATGAGTAGTCATACATTTCCAGATACAGTGGCAGATGAAATATCACTAAAGATATTAAACCAAGCCTCTATCTTAAAAGGCTGTACTGAAATGCACATAAGACACACAAGATAATTCCATATGCTCCTCTAGACAAGCAAGCCCAGGAGTGTCTACAAACCAAGCAGCTAGAGCAACAACACACCAGTGCTGTGCTGTGACCCAGGTGAGGAGTGGGTGATGGTTCTGAGGCAGATCTGTGCCCCACCCCCTGCTCTTGTCTCTAAACAGTGAGTGCTCTGCAAAAACAAGAGAAGCTACCATTCATCTCAGTGTAAGAAGAAAGTCCCAGAACAGAATCATATCTACAACTACATCACTGAAGCTCATCAGAACCCCCAAACCAGGTGAGTCCTAGTCACAGACACTCCTTACTCAGCGGCCGTAAGGTCTACCTAACGGAAGGGCTTCTCTGAGGATCAAGTTTACTGAGGCAGAGGAGGTTTGACTGCCCATCACTGCCTTGCTTCTTTCTTCCCAGACAGACAACAACAACAACAAAAAAAAAAATGCTCTTCCAACAACAATGAAAATAAGACTTGGAAAGTAGGAGGGTCACAAATTCAAACACTAGGCTGGTACATGGTTCAATAAGCCAAAGTTGTGACTTTTAGAAACAAAACAGTCATGATGAACTTTTTTCCACCTTCTCAGTTCAATTAAAATTTTATCCCCAACTGCTGTCTAAGTGTGAGCATGATGCCTGCCTTGATTCTCACTGCTCACTGACAATCTTGCTGTTTTTAGGTACATGCTATAGAAGTAATGTCTTAATCCCACCATTTCTAGTCCCTCTGTTTAATGCTAGTCTATTGCCACATTATTCTTCCAACTGATCTCCTGCCTCTGACCTTTCCCCCATTCCAGTGCAGCATCTGCCATGTTCACATGGCTTTCCAACTCAATAATGAAAATATGGTGTATGCACAGTATGGAATTTTTTCAGGTAAAAGAAAAATAAAATTACATAGTTCTCAGGAAAACAATGGGTAATACTTGAAAGCATTTTATTAGCTGAAGTGACCCAAGATCAGAAAGTCGAATACCATATGTCCTCTCTCAGATATAGATCATAGCTTCTAATCGCATACACTATTGACAAACACACAGAGTTCAAAGTCTGTGGTGTGAATGGAGGTAGCACTTCCTTATAACATTATATAATACTAAGGGACTCTTGACTGAATTTCATCCCAGCCCAAGAGTACAAGTAAGTACTCCTCGGGTGTCTTCTTCGTTCTTACCTATGAGCCATTAGCTGAGTAGTGGAAAGCTATACAAGTATTTTATCTTGCTGATCCTTTGACTGACACAGAGGAAAAGACAGAAAGCCTGGGCAGGGGAGCATACACTCAGGACAAGACAAAACTGTGAATTTGGACTGTTTTTCTTCCTCATCTTCCCTGTGCCTCTCTCCACGACCGTTCCTATCCCACCTCCCTCCTTTCCTCCTTTCACTTTCAGGGTTTACTAACAGCATTCAGTGATTTTCTGTGTTTTTCAACATTCTTCAAAACACAGAACCAACAGGAGTATGATATATACGTACAGGATACATGCACATGAGATGTAGCTCTATATAAAGAAATGCACTATGAGAAACTGGGTTACATTATTATAGGTGCTGAGAAGTCCCAAGATAGCCAGAGAGCCAGAGAGCAGTTCCAGTCTGAGTCTGGGAATCAGGATCAGGCTTGCTCCCCAAAACTGAGGTTTCAATTATGATCCAAAGACAGTGGGAGCTGATGTCCCCACTGAAGCCATCAGCTGGAGAAAGTTCCTTCCTACTAGCATGGAGGCTGCTTTTATCCCACTGGAGACCAGCTACCTGTATTAGGGCTACTCACACAGGAGGGCAATCTGCTTTATTATTACCCCAATTCTAAGCTACTACTAAACATTCTCCCAGACACCCCAAGATTGTCATGTGACAAGATATCCAGATACCCATGGTACAGTTAAGCTGACATAAAATTAGCCATCGCAGTACTCTTGGGACTAAAAAGAAGATTCTAAAATAGTTTGGATGTTCTGTCTTGTGGACCACAATGCTTGGCACACAAACTAACAAAAAGCTAAAGTTCATTGTTAAAGGAGCTGTGGGGACACAGTGCCACATACAGTTTCCATACTGGACAATATTCACAGATAGATATCCTACATTTTAACCACTGCATCAACTCTTTGAGGCAGCCATTTCAAGAAAGAAGAAACTCTGACTTGACTGCTTTGTACCTGAAGCTGAGATGCCTGGACCTGTTCTGTCCTTTATGCTCATGTGAAAAGTCAGCAGGTAGAGAGGGGCAGCCCAGGAGAGCCTGTGGATATCATCTGAGCTCAGAATCAGACAGCACATGAATCCAGGCTCACCTGTGGATTTCTCAGGGTCATGAACCAGTAAATTCTCTCTAATTTAAGGTGAGTTAATGCCACTTGCAACAGTAAAGCTCAAAACTGATGTAAAAGTTGATGCCAGTAACACGTGGTGAAATGTGGTACTCACAGAGTCTAGATAAGCAGAGATAGAGAAGTCTAGTCCTCAACTCCCAGAGCCAGTGTGTAGTATGCATAGAGCCCAAGGCAAACTGCTGGAATGTATGGCTTCTGTGTAAAAGGAATGTTGACCCCATCAAAGGCATAAAATAAATGTGGAACAACATGAAGGGAGGTTGGCTAAGCTGGCCACAACCCAAGGGAGGCACAGCCAGGACACTGATCTGAGTACTACATTTGGAAGCCTGACACCAAATCTGTCAGTCTAGATCCAATCTGGAAACAAGCCACGCTGAGAGATAAACAAGGAGAGCTTCACACAACAAATTGTCAACTATGATAAGAGAATATCTATGAAATATAAGAAAACTTCATTGGTGCCCTTGAATTGAAGGAGAATGCCTAAGCAAGGACAAATTGGAAAAGACTGTCCCCCTTCCAAGGCTGTATTTAAGACCCTTTAAGATGTGGCCCTAAAAGGAAGTGATTTTCTGAATCCAAAGATGCTGTGTAGTCCTAAAGCAAGGCTTCAGAGCAGGTCAGAAGTAGACAGCTAGCAATGGGGAGGGTATGCAGCAGGGCAGAAGCATTTCTGGCTATAGACAGCACACAGGATTGGTAGGAAGCTTCCAGAGTACATGTATGTTACAGAGAGCTAAGAAGGAATGTAGCTGATGAAGACTGGAAGCCTTTGGGGTGATAGTTTCTACACAGCAAGCACAGCAGCAGGTTGGTTGTTCCCAGCGCACCTCTGAGAGCTTGCTGAAGGACCAGTTCTGAGCACATAGCACAACCAGAGCTCCAGCAGATGTCCTCATGCCACCCTGCACCCGGGGAACCACAGCCAGACACTGAGTTCTCCCTCCTACTAGATACCCTACAGCAAGCACTATCTCCTCAGAAGCCTGACTTCAAAGGAGAAGCACTGACGGAATCTTCTACTGTGGAATACACAGGAAGGGTGGGTGATGGTAGCAAGAGGCAAGAAACAGATGCACATATGTTGGGGTATGCATGTGTGTAGAGGTCAGAGGTAAGCTTAGCTTCCTCAATTGTTTCTGCACATTATTTTTTGAGGCACAGTCTCTTGCTGAATTTGTAGCCCACTGATTGGCTACACTACTGACAAACAAGCCCCAGAGATCTTCCTGATTCTGCCTCCCCTACTCTGGGATGACAGGTGAGCAGTGCTCTCTTCAGCTCTTCATGTAGGTGAAAGGAATTCAAACTCAGCTCTTCTTGCTTTCATAGCAAGCCAGTTCCTTAGCCCCTCTGCTTAATGTTCATGATGGTAAGATATCTCCTTTATGGAGCAGGCACCAAGGAAGTTCAGATAAGTCCCATTTAAGTAACGCTGGCTCTTGGAAATTTTAGTTTTAACACTTATACTTTTTTGTTTTGTTTTGTTTTGTTTTACCAATTTTTCCAAGTGCCTCAATAGTCTTTCCTTTGGTTTTTATAGCCACAAACTTTCTTATTAAAAAGTTTTAGTTCACCTCAAATACTTCATGTGTTATTTGAAAAAAGTACCTAGGGAGAAATTCCTGTAAGAAGAGTAAACCAAATTTAACAGAAAATATATAAAATTGTTGATGAAGTGCTTTGTGTGTGTTCAACCCAAAGGAAGCATCAGCCGTGCTCTGGAATGTGAGGAGAGTGGAAGACGCTGCACCTCCTCTGCTTGCTGGTGCTGGATAATGCTTCATTTTAGTGTCGGGTCGCCTATATTGAATGTTGACCTCATATAGCAAGGACGCAAGGGGGAGGGAGTACAACCCAAGCCTCTACTGTTAAATGATCTCACAAGCTACAGGATAAACATTATATGCAGTGAAGGCTAGTCGGTAGCTAGTTTTATTGCTCTGGTTCAAACTCCTCGTGAGTGTGTGTGTTTTTATGGGAAGACTGTATTTAAACAACATTCTAACATGAGATTTACCAGAGAAAACGAATTCTGTGAATTGCTGTCCTGATTTGTAGACTATCTTTTCCTTTCAATAACTATAGCACAATAGTCAGGTTGTTAGACCATCCTCCGATATAATAATGGATTGTATATTTGATTTAAAATATCTGAAATGAGGGGCTGGAGAGACAACTCAGCTGTAAGGAGCACAGCTGGTCTTCCAAATAACCAGAGTTCTATTCCCAGCACCCACACGATGGCTCACAAACACTTTTAGCTGCAGTTCCAGGGACTTCAACCCTTCTTCTGGCCTCCTCGGACGCCAGGCACACAGGTGGTACACAGATACATTCAGTGAAACACTCAGCCACACAAAAATTTAAAGTAATAACAAATATCTTTTAAAATATCAGAATTACATGTACATCTCTACAGTCTATCACTTCCTCTATGTCTGGAAGCCAAGTTTCTGCTTCAGAAGTCTGCTGTAGGGGAAATCTAGGCTCTAAAAGTCTTTTCTTCCCATGGGTCAACTAAATACCATGTTTAACTCATGGCATAAAATAATGATGATTTGTATACGATGGTACAATTCCCAAAGCACGCCTATGCCAAGAGAAGCAGGAGAAAGCAAGGAGACAGATGGAGATATCCAACTCCTGACCCATGACACAGCACAGGTTCCAAAAATCAAATGTCAATGAATTGCAACTGAGTTTTTAAAGAAATCCATGGAATTCAAAATCTCAGTCATTTTCTAAACTTAGCTCTCAAGTAAGTATGGCCTAGTAAGTTTCCATTTCTCTAGGGCAGGTTCCTCGTAACTGAATTTTTATCCCACCCTCCACTACAAGTAAGATGAAGGGTAAGTCTCTATCATAGTTTAGACAACTAGGAAATGTTCCTTAGTGCATATATATACATACACAGTATGTGTGAGAACCTGACTAGTTAGTGTTCAGTCAAGACTTTAAGTCAAGCAGCAGACTGCTAAGTAGTTAATATGAACTAAAGAGGAATAGGCAGAGAGTACAACAGAACATGGTTGTTTCTAGAATAGAGAATAGTTTCACATGTTTTAAAGTGAAAAGGAAGTTGTAAAAAGGCAGAAACTAAGCACGTAATAAATGGTATAATTTCAGGGCAATAACTAGCTGGGGTAGAAGGTTGAGGACAAAGTCAAGAGAGCAGAGCGACTATGTCAGGAAGGCAGAAAATATCAATGATGAGAGCTGTAAGCCCTCTCAAAGGAGGCAAGGAGGTCAGGTACACCTTGTTACAATGGCAAGGAAAGAAGGGAACAGGACAGAATGGAGAGAGCAAACAACCTTCAGGAGAGATCTAAAGGAAAGTGTGTAATGCTAACTGCTTCAGTGAGGTTGAAAAATGATCTGTGAAACACAAAGCTTAAAATGTGATGAGATTGTGGGTCCACACAGGAAAGGGTCAGGGATCTGAAAAGATCTGAAAATTTTTTCAGGAGTACAAGAGAGGCAGGACAGAGTAAAGCCAACACAGGCCATCCACAGTAAAGCTTGCTCTATCAATACTCAATACCTGCTTTGAGGATCAGATCCGAAGTGGAGTAGCACCCAATGGAGATCAGACAATGGAAAGAAAGAAAGGGAGGTAGAGGGTGCTAGGGCTTAAGGGTACCTATGACCAATGACCCTGAGTTGCCTGTGCAGCTGCTAAAAAGAACAAAATCAAATTAAGAACAAGAGCCAGCATGAGGAGAAACAGGTGAAGAGCAGCTGCTCTTCCACACACGCCTCTCTAAGCACATCTTCAGCCTTCTCTTCTATGCCTCCCGTGTCCTGGCAAATTCACTGCTCTGCTGCCTCCTGCCTAAGAGTGTCTCCCCCTTCATTAACCCCATATCTTTCTGCCCTTCTCAGGCTTCAAGACTCACCTAAGACCCCCATGGTCAACTACTCACTACCATAAAGCAGGAAGGGAGAAGGAGGGGGAGAGGAGAAGCTCCTAATATTCTTTCCAATTCCTTAACACACACCGTTATCTCACCAAAAAAAAATCCCATAATTCTGGTCAGATCAATAGGGCACTATGAGAGACCAAATCTTTTAAGTTCAGATTCCATTTTAGAAAACCTAAACTCAGGTAAACTAACAGGCCGGTGCCTAGCATTGGTTTCCAAGTTACCCCCCAACAAAAACCCGAGCCTAGCTGCAGTCTCTAGGCTAATCCCCAACAAGACTTCCACCCCCAGGTTACAAACCTGACCCCTGCCTAACGACCACCAATGCAGAGGGAAGCAAAAATTAAGTTTATGATATGATTCCCAACACCAGCAAATTATGTTAAAAGCCACCGTAGCTCTGCAGTTGAATACTTGCCAGACTAGAAACACACCCACACCCACACCGCTTGCTGTTTTCTATAAAGCCTTGACCCAATAGAAGTTCGGGCTCCTCTCTCCACCACAAAACATCCTGTGTGTTAGTGGTGAGCTGAGGGGCCCTAGCTAGCTTGAATAAAATAAAGACCTGTGTGCTCCTGTCTGTTTTGGGGGGATTGCTAACACTTCCCTGATACTACAACTGTATAACTAACACAATTCCAGTTCCAGCCTAACTCAGTGAGAATGTGCATGTTCACCTGTCTGGAGAAATACGAACAAGAAGACACAGGGAGTCTGCCCAAAGCACCAAAACAACACCCAGCACTTGAAGATGGATACCAATCATGTATGAAACTGTCAGGGATAAGTCAAGCCATTAAACTTTAATCCATAAACTTATAAAGGATATGGCTCCATCTAAACACAGGTACAACTGCTCAAACTTTCTACAGCATGGCACCTATAATACATCACTGTCATTTTATTACTACATGTGGAGGCATATGTGTCTTAATGAGGGGCATTGTTGCAGTGACAGGTTCTCAAAAGCTCATTTAAGTTAAATGTGAATGAAGCTGGTGGGAAGGGGAACAATATGCCATACTTTCCCACAGGGATTTCAAAGACAAACATTTCATAAGTGGAGCTTTCATATGGACATGGAAATTGTAGAAGTAAAACCAGCTCATTTATAGCCAAGGAATTCATGAGAGGGTTGAAGGATCATTGAGGAGGTGTGGACTTGTAGTCTCAAATGACCATAAGATCTATGTGGAATGAGACTGAATGGGAAGAGAGCCTGGCTATATGTGAGTTTTAAGTTATAATAAGGCTCTTACAGAAAGAGCAGACAATTAAGATTCTGGTTCAAGCTTCTGTTCAACATGTGCTCAAGTGAGAAAAAGTAAATCTTCACAGCCTTGTGTGGACGAGTGTCACAGTTACAAGAACTTTTCCTCCCATCCATGTGTGTTCCTTCTCTACCTCCTCCACTGACCCCCTCCTGCTCCATAGCCTTAGGAATTTTCAGCACAATTCTTTTCTCTATATATGTCTTCTTCCTGGGCCTTCTAGTTCGCTGCTCTGACTTCATTCACTATCTCTTAAATTTGAACTTTCTGAGCCGGGCAGTGGTGGTGCACGCCTTTAATCCCAGCACTTGGGAGGCAGAGGCAGGCAGATTTCTGAGTTTGAGGCCAGCCTAGCCTACAGAGTGAGTTCCAGGTCAGCCAGGGCTACACAGAGAAAACCTGTCCCGAAAAACAAAAAAACAAAAAACAAAACAAAAAAATTTGAACCTTCTGATTCTGTTTATTTCATGAGATTCAGGCTGGACTGTTATTTCCAATTCTTTTCTAAATATAGCCATGGCCTAGCCTATGGTCCTTCAAACTCAAGATGTTAGAGGACAATATCCTCCTTAGAAAATGTGCTTTTCCTCCTGTGTTTCCCAAGCCAGTTGTAGAACTAAATGCAGAAGAGTGAAGAGGTTAGGTTTCAGAACCAGACAGAGAATGTGTGGCCTCCATAAATTACTAACAATTTGGTAATTCTGGTCTGATCAGGCAGTTGTGACAAAATAACACATGCCTCATGACTTCAGCAACAGATACTAATTCTATGGGCTGGAAGTGCAGAACTAGGACACCAACACACTCCAGTTTTGGTGAGGGTCTTCTTTTGGCAGCTACCTTTTCCTGGATCCTGACATGTTAAAGAGAGAGGTGTCTGACTGGCCTCTTCTTATAAAAACATTAATCCTATCATAAGAATTTATGACAATATTTAAACCTAATTATTTCCTCAACATTCCACCTCTGAACACCATTGTGTTGGGATTATAACTAAGCATCAGGTCTGAGGACACACAATAGTTCATAGCATTCATGTTGGCAATGACTTTGGAGAGCCTTATTTCATTTTGCCTGTTGTGATTATCAGAAACTTTTGAAGATGATATAGTAAATGCCTATCAAAACTTCAGTATTAATCATGTGACCTAGATCTATTCTAGGTTATCTTTTGCTTCTCCCTTCCTTTTAATTTCTTCCTCTCCCTAGCAACTAACCATCAAGATTTATCATTTCAGTTTCTAAAAATACATTTTTTTTTCCGAGACAGGGTTTCTTTGTATAGCCCTGGCTGTCCTGGAACTCACTCTGTAGACCAGGCTGGCCTCGAACTCAGAAATCCGCCTGCCTCTGCCTCCCCGAGTGCTGGGATTAAAGGCGTGCGCCACCATGGCCCAGCTCTAAAAATACATTTTAACATATGTCTTTCTCCACTGTTACACCATGGTGACGTTAAGGATCTGCACATGCCTCATGTTGCCCATTCCTAGGCTCATCCAATTTTCACACCATCCCCTGGGCTAACTTCTTCAGTGTCTATATCAGGCCATATCCTTTGAAATACAATGAGGGCTGTCAGTAGCTCCTTATCACAGAAGCCCTGCAAGCTCTTTAGTGTCTGATGTCTATGGTCTTGTTGGTTGTCTTCCCTTGTCTTACACTATCACAATATACAATGCTTCCCTGTCTCTGTATCTGTTTCCTTTCCTACACTCTGAGTTGTCTCCTGTCTTGTGGGATTTCCTGATCAAATCAAAACCCAGTTCAAATGTGATTTCTAATTTGTTTTTGCCACGAAACCTCAAGTGACCCAAATTGCTCCCTTGTGTGTTTTTCCACAAATCATACACAAATATGTAATAGCCCTTAACATTCTATGTATAATTATAATTTACTTGTCTGTCTTCCAGTTCTGGCCCAAGCCCCTCAGAAGAGATACATACAGTGAAACATTCATTGTGCATTAACAGTCCCTGCTATGGTTCCTGGGGCCTGTATGTGAGATTGTTCATAAATGTCTATTGAGATTAGTGAACAAATAAAGAAACTGTAACTTTAATGGTGCCTGTTACCATTAAACATTAGCAGTTCTTATTACTCACATGTGGCTCCTATCATTGAATCTTTAGATCTGTGTGTACAACATGGAGCACTGTAGAATCCAGAAAAACAGAAAGAGGCTATTGGTAGGGAAGAAAGATATTAATGAAGTGGGAAGAGTAGAAAATGAGTGATACAAAGGATAAAGGAGAGAATAATGGGAGAGGGAAGCTTAGGTGGGAAGATAGAACAGTGAGGCAGAGGGTTCACTAACACTAAAGCCATATGGAAGTCTAATTTTATAAACTGTGTGTTCATGTGTGTGTGTGTGTGTGTGTGTGTGTGTGTGTGTGTGTGTGCATGTACATGTGTGAACATTCATGTGTGTGTGTTTAATTTGAGTAATCCCATACAGGTGACAATGCCCCTCCCAGTAGCCTTAGTTTGACAAATAAAAAGACCCATACCCAATATGATATACCTCCCCTCCTCTCAAGCTATTAGTCACAGATATCTGAGAGACTCCTGAAACAATACAGGCTGTTGCCATTGCTCTTGGTTGCCACCAGAACTTGATGGTAAGACCCCATCTCTGAAGACATCATACACATTAGTCACAAAACATGGAGAAATCAGGTTGGTGCTGACCAAGAAGTCTCCTGGCCATTGGCTAACTTTCCTAGGGCTGGAAGGTGCTATGCAGGCTGCCAAAAGGAAACAAACAAACAAACAAACACATTATCAACAGTCTTAAGCAGATGTGATGTTGTGAGCTACAATAACTGGCATGGCAAGACATGACTAGATCCCTGGGCCTACTGCAGCTAGGGGCTGTGTTTGTGCTCTATGCTGTTGCCAGAAACCATGTGAAGCCCATGATCTCTACTCCCACTGACTATAAAGATCAAGGAAGCTACTGTTGCACTGATATCAATGTCTGCAGACGTGTAGTTGAGAAAGACGGATATGAAAGGCTTCTGTGACAGCCCCTACACTCACCCCAACCCCCAACCCCTCACAAAAAAGTAGCATCCTAAACAGGAAGGCAAATGTGGTGAGAATGCTAAATTAGCTCTCCACAATTGATGGCTTCTGGCCCAGCAGGGAATCACTCAGTTTTATTTAAGGGGCAGGACACTGAGAGTTTGACCCTGCTCTAGTAAGTATATAGGTAACATTAACTGGACCTTTTATTTTAATTTTATTTTCTTACTTTGGGGTGTCACAAGGGTGAGGGCAGATATGGAAGGTTTGGGAAATGAGTGTGATTGGGTTGCATGATGTTAAATTCCCAAAGAGTCAATAAATATATTATACTGAAAAAATGCATTGTATGAATGTATGGAATTATAAAATAATAAAAATGTTTTAATATAGAAAGAAAACTGATCTTAAACTCTCTCTCTCTCTCTCTCTCTCTCTCTCTCTCTCTCTCTCTCTCTCTCGCACACACACACACACACACACACACACACACACACACACACACACATACACATACACAAATGGTGATGAAACCCAGATCCACATAAAAGAAAATCCCTGCAAATAAGCATAACTCAGGATAGAGTGCCTTTAAATTTCACTTCCATCTTTGTCAGTGATATTGTGCTATGAAGAGACATCATGACCATGACAAAGAAAGTTTTTGCTTACTGTTTCATTAATTTAATTATTATCATGCTGGGCAGTATGGTGGCACATAGACAGATATGGTGTTGTAAAAGTGGCAGATTGAGTTCTCCATCTGGATCTGCAGGCAACAGGAAGAGAGAGCCACTGGGCCTGGCTTAAGCTTTTTGAAACTTCAAAGCCCACCCCCAGTGACACACTTCTTCCAATAAGGCCACACAAACACTAACAAAGCCATACCTACTAAAGTAAGGCCAAACCTATTCCAACAAGGCCACATCTCTTAATCCCTCTCACGTAGTGCCACTCCCTAATGACCAAACACTCAAATATATGAGCCTGTTAGGGCCATTCTTATTAAAACCACCACAACTTCCAAACCCCCAATTCTATGATCTTCCTGCAAACTGACAGAAGTCTCTTCTGTAGGCATCTACAGTTCAGGCTGATTTACATTACTAGAATGGGACTTAGTGTGCTGTTTGGAAGAGGAATGCCAGCCTCTTCTATCAAATTAACCTAAACAAACTGGACTTTGGGAATTTTATCCTTTTCAATTGAACAAAACTGAATTATGTTCAGTAGCTAACCCTTGAAAGATGGTGAGGATAATGCTGGTTCAAAACCTTTGTCAGCATGAGTAACATGTGAGTACCCAGAACTACACATCTGTTGGGGGATGTTATGTGTCTTTCACCAGAAAATTGGAACAAATTTCATGAGACCTATGCACTTAAAATGTTATGATGTATTTTTAAAATGGGCTTCCTCAGAAGCTTTCATTTTATTAGGTAATTATAAGCAAATAAACTTTGTTTGATGGCTCTCAAAATATAAACACATTTCATGTCAAAATTGCATCACTTTTGACTGCTTAATTGTGTGAGAAATCTGTCAGGCCCTGGTGCCGGATAAACAGGGCACAGTGCAGATTTGTTACTGAAAGGTGTAACAATATGCTCAGTTAAACAGACACTGTGTAATGGTCTGATGCTGACTCAGGAGGCATTGCCAGTGTTCTGTTCTGGGATCAGGACAATCCTAACACCTGGAAATCCACATAACAAGATGCTCCATCCTTGAGCTTGTATTTTAAGAATACTTGGCTTTTTGTCCATTTTTCTTTTTTATATATTCAAACTCACATGAAATGCTGCTGTTTCATTCCCTGAGTTTTTCTGAATATCTTAACTGTTAAAGAAATTATGCATGGAATGCTGAAGTTTCAGGTAACTTCTCAAAGTGATCAACTGTTGGTTGCAATGTCATTTTACTTGAAAACTAATTTCAAGTCTGCCATCTCTTGGAACATAGAAAATACTTACATAAGCTTCAAAATAATGGAGTGTTAGTAAAGTATAGTAGAAAATTTCAATGTCCTTTCAGTTGGATAACTTCACATGACAATTTTGATTTTCTAGGCTACCATAGATCACAGGCAGAAATGGTATGTGCTAACTTTTACACACACACACACACACACACACACACACACACACACACAAACAATATCACTTAAGATACAGAGTTTTCTATTGTTCTAAGGAAAGATGATCCTGAACGCCAGTTCCCTACAATGACTTGTGACTATACGTTACTGAGCTGCCACCTGCTGGATTTTTTGCCTAGCACATCTTATTATCTGCTAGTTTTCTCTCTTCAATGAATGCATTGAAGACTCCCCCCCCCACACACACACACACTTTTTGTTAACATCACCCCCATCCCTGCCACTCTTTTTCCAGTAATGTGTGCTCCTGTAGACCAGCTAAAAAGTGCTTCAACCAATTATAGTCATACCTAAGTCTCTCACATCCTTTAAAACTTTAACCAACAGAACCATGGAGACAAGCTGGTTTGAGACAAGAAGAGGCTCAGCAAGGCTCGCACCTTGTGGAGTGCCAGCTGTCTCCAAAGGGCTTGCTCATTAGAAAGCTTCAGGTATACATAATGGAAGTAAAACATTAGTAATGATTCCTTAACCTCCTTATCCACCCGGTGATTGACAACAGCTTCCTGCAGCTCCTGCAGACTGTGTCCCAGGATTTGCCACCAAAAAAAACCTTGAAAGAATACCCTATTTCTTTTCAGAGGGTAAATCACCATTGAGAGGCCAACCTACTCCATTTTGGGACTGGCCTTATTCTCGGAAAAAAAAGGAAAAGTAAAAGAAAAGAAAAAAAGCCCGCAGCAGAAACCAAGCTGCACCCACATACCAGGAAGAACTCCACAATTTGTCCTTAGCCAGAGTTATTCCCTAGGTACTTCCTTGCAACAATTAAACAAAGATTAGACTGATTGTTTCAGATGTACTTTCATACCTTTGTGATTGTATACAGTCTTGCTTCAGAGCACCCACCTGTCGGCTTGTAGTCATTCTATTAGATGCTTGCCAGACTGGACAGCCCCTCACATTCTCCTATTTTTCTATAAAATGTTTTCCTGCTGAGGGTTCAAGACTAGTCCACCTTCCCTTTCCTTCCTGCTGTGTCAGGGTTGGGTTAGAGGAGGGCCCAAGCCTGAGCTTGTAATAAAGAGACTGTAGTGCTATTACATCGGAAATGGCTCCTTGGTGGTCTTTTGGGGTTCACAAATGCTTCCTAGCACAACACCATATCTGTAACCAGAATCGAAAGAATTAAAATGTATTGGATAATTCTTGACCAGGCTGTTTTTAGAAGAAAACTAGACAATAAATTACTTCATTGAACAGTATTTATTTAATGAACAATGTTTAACATGTGTCACTGGTAAAATTTCACCTGATCCTCTCTGTCCTATAACTGCACACAAATGAGGTTGTTGCTATGCGCTGCAACCCCAAGGCATCATAAAATTCTGAGTTGTCTCCTGAATCATAAAAATGGAAAAGAGGCTGGCATTTATCAAGTACCCACCACTTACTAGCTATATTCATGAGTACCAGCACATCTTATCTACATTGCAGCCTGGTCAGGTAGACAATCACTTTCACCACTGGCATTGGTTGAGGCTCAGAGCAGTACTGACAGCTTAGGTTTATTGGCTGCGTGCTGTTCGCCTGCTGTTGCGTTTATTGCTTTAGGGGGACCTCAGCAACTAAACCTCAAACCACATTAGGAATCGGATGCTGTCATTATTCTCATTTTATTACAGGTGATCCATAACCTGCTCAGAATCAATCACTTAGACAATGAGTAAAGCCTGGGTTAGAACCCAGGCAGATTGGTACAAATGTCTACCTGTTAACAGGTATGTGTGTGCCATACTAAATATACAACACTCTTGTTTTGGTTCTTAGAAATTGATAACTGTATGTTGCTGTCAGACATGCTACAGCAATTACTCACTTAAATTTTGCATAGTAATATAGTATTGCCCCATTTCACTTTGATGAACATGAGGTCTGGAGAATAACAATAATGACAGTGATAGCAAGCACTTACCTGTTCCTTAACTATGTCCAGATGTTCTCCCATCCAAACTGTTCTACATATAGTGCTCACTACTGAGAACAGGATCCGTTATTCCTGTAGCCAGGCAAGATGGCTGAGAGATAGTACTTGGACCTGAACTAAGGTTGCAAAGCTATCAGGAGGCAGAGCATGGTCTCTAGTTCCAAAGTACCAGAATTTTAACCATTCATCAAACTATGGGACAATATGAGCCATCTTATTGCTACAAATGCTTCAATTTGCCTCATACCAAGTAAAATAACCCAGCACGTTTAGAACAGAGTGTCCCACAGAGTAGAGTTGGACAGGTCAGAGATGGTAAAAAATAAAATAAAATAATTCTATTTGTTCCAAAATCACTGAGTGCCATCTATGCTCCAAATGCTGAAGTTATGGAGATCAAACCCATTCCCTGTCTATGAAGAACTAGAGATAGACACATAGATAATTAAAACATAAAAAATAATTGTTAGAGTTTGCTACCTGAATCAAAGCCAAATTTATGAAAACACCCTATGTTACATGGTCACAGTGGTCCAAATCAGTTCACATAAAAGGTAAAGCTAGCAAGAGTAAGACAGAGTATCCCTTCATGAGTACATGGAGTAAGATGCTTAAAATATCACCATAATGTCTGCAATTTTATTTAAAATTCCATAACAAATAAGTGTAAATTTGCTCTGATATGTATTCATGTTTCAGGACAGATTTACAACATGTATATTCCTCAGCTCACAGAGTCACCTCTGAGAACCATTCCTGCCTAGTAGGCCACCAAGCCCTGGGTCCTCAGGCCCTCCCATTGCAGCCAATACAAAATGCTGTTGTAATATTAATCAGAATCTGTGGCCCCAAGCTACAGAATCCTGTGCAATTGACTTTAAACCAAGAGAAAATTCTCTAACTTGGCTCATGTGACTAGAACTTCCAATGAACAGACATGAGTTACACAAAACTAAAATCAGATATTCAAACCTCCCTTTCTCCCTCCCCTTCCTGCTCCTCTCTCTCTCTCTCCCCCCCTCTTGATTTCATCTATCAGCTTTTAAAATTTATGCATAACTTCTTTCTATAATGTAGATTTCATATTCACATACATCAGCTTAGCAACTCCACTGAAGACAGAACTCTCCCAGTGTCCCTAAATAAAGTCTAGAGAATGCTACATACTGATTGGTATTTCCTGGATTAGCCATCAAACAAGTCCTACAAAATCAAAGACAGCCTCAAACCTCACTGATCATTTCAGGAGTGCAGGCAGTCAAGAGACAAATACAGAGCAGAGAAATTTCTGGAACATCACAGGTGGCTTCCAGATCCTTCCTTTCTGTGATCTATGATGATGAGCAAGTTTTCTATAGAAGTTTTGCATACTGTTCCACAAAGTGGGAGCATGTGATTTCTGTGACATCTCCGTTTTACACCTCAGAGTTATGCAATGGTGTAACATCCCATAGCATCCTCCGGGGAAGCCATGTTGCATAAGACAGATTCCAAACTTACTTGAACTAACTCTTGCCCCAGGGAAATCCTTCTGGAAGGTTTTTGCACTCAAAAGAAATTTCTCCTGATGAGGGGGCTGGGGAGTATAGGAATAGAGTATTGGGAAATACAACTGGAACCAAGAGGGTTGAGAGGTGGAATTTGGGGAGTGAGGCAGAAATCTATTGCAATGGAAACTCCCAGGAATCTATGACAGTGACCCTAAGGAAGATCCCTAGTAATGGGGAATACATAGCCATCTTCTGAAACCAGGCAAGGCTTCCAGTGGACAGACTGAGACACTAATCCAGCCACAAAACCTACAATTTGTCCTGCCTGCAAGATGTGCTGGGCTTAAAGGTGGCACAGAACTTATAGGAGTGCCCAACCAATGACTAGTCCAGCTTGAGACCCATGTCACAAGAGGGAGCTTATGACACTGCCTGGAGGGTCAGAAAACAGAGACTGGATAGCCCAGAGACCTAGAATAGAACCAAACATGACTGGGGAAAAAAGTCGATGAAATGATTCCTGATGATACTCTGCTATAGTTATAGACCAAAGCCTAGATAATCCTCATCAGAGAGGCTTCATCCAACAACCAATGGAAGCAGATGCAGAGACCCACAGCCAAACATTAGATAGAGCTTAAAGAATTCTGCAGAAGTGGTGAAGGAAGGATTATAAGAGCCAGAGGGGGTCAAAGGCACCACAAGAAAACCCACAGAATTAATTAACCAGGGTTCACAGGGGCTCATGGGGACTGAACTGACAGTCAGGGAGCCTGTATGGTGGTTCTCTGCATGTATGTTATAGTTGTGTAGCTTGGTGTTTTTGTGGAACTCCTACCAGTGGAAGTGAGGGCTGTCTCTGACTCTTTCTGCCTGCTTTTGGAACCCCTTTCCTTCTACTGGGTTGTCTTGTCCAGCCTTAATATAAGAGCATGTGTCTAGTCTTATTGCCACTTTGTATGTCATGTTTGGTTGATATTCCTCAGTGAAGGAAGAGTGGATCTGGGGAAGAGGAGGGCTGACTGGAGGAGAGGAGTGAGGGGAAAATGTGGTCAGAATGTAATATATGAAAGTAGAATTTTTTAAAAAGATTAGAAATAGCAAATAACAGCCCAGCATTATTACAAAAAGAGCTTTAGCTTTCTGACTTCCTTCAGGGATCCCAGGCATCCCCATGGGTCTCAGTTATATGTTGAGAACATGCTGTTACTGCATTCCGCTTTATTACCTTGGAGGAGTACTCTTGTCCTGAACCTGGTCTCCTCCATCTTGAAAAGAATAATAATACTTCCTTCCTAAAGTTGCTATGAAGATCAAACCTCTGCTCACATGAGCCTGAAAGTCAACCTGGCACAGAGAAAACTCGTTATTTTGTGATTTGTAATAAACAACAATGTTTACCCAAAAAACTCTTTCCTTTTTTTTGTAAACTATTCTTACATTTAGCTGGTTTTTCTGTTGACTATCAGATTCAACCAGATTGTCCCCTTGCCCCCCCCCCAAGGATGCCTTTCTAGGAACAGAAGGAAATGACCTAGAGGCAGCTAATTTTCTTCTTCCTCATCAGGAGACCACATATTCTGACTGTGCTGTATAGGTAAGGAATCCAAAACTGTCCCTGAGGCTTAAAAAGTGTGAACCACCTGAAGTAGGACATGCTAGAGTAGCACGGTCCCAATGGAAGCTGACCACACTGCTCCCAAACAGACAAGAAGCTGAAGGATCCTAATGGTATAATTCTCTGCAGTTCCTCTATTTCCCCGTAGTTTCTGCCTGCAAACAAGTTTCCAGCTCTGTTCTGCTGCTTTCAGACTACAGCAATTGAAAAATGAACAACAGTAATAGACAGAGGAAAGGCAGGCCAGATGCTGGGGTCTGTGAGACAGTAAGCCAAGACAATGCCCACCAGGGCCTCTCCAAAAGACTTGGGTGAAAGATTAGTGTATAGATACAGGCATTCCCACTCTATCTCCTATTCTTGGATCCATTTCTCTGCTAAGCTCTACCACCAAACTCTAAACACAACTTAATTTTAAAGGCAGGAAATGGGAGCAACTTCTGGCCTGTTGTAATAATTCAGTTGGCACTTTTTCTTTGACTGAAACAGCATTTCAGGGTTTCATGTCCTCAAATATTTTGCCACAGTTTCCCTCACCCCATGCTATCTTACTTGGGCCCTTGGTCATTCATTTATGTTACTGTCTAGCCTCAGTAAATTTTGAGGTTTTTTGACCCTTGATTTTAAGATTTTTTTTCTGGCAAATAACCCCCAGTACGAATGTAAATGTTAAAACTAGATTGTTTACTTCAGTATGAATGGACTTTCTCAAAGGTCTTTGATAAAACAAAAAAAATGGTTTTTGAGAATAGGGAAAGCAGAAGAGGATAGGGGGGAAGACTGGCATGAGAAAGGACTCAACAATCATGGAGAGCATCCTCAGGCAAGGCCTGCAACGTCAGTGCCTGAGGCTCACACCTACTATGTGTTCTTAGTGACCTCACTCCACTCTCAACCCTTTAAGGATAAGGTTTATTGATCATGTTCTGACACTTGTGATCGATTAACATCAATGCATTTAACTTCCCTGCCTTTCTTGAGTCCGCCTAAAATCTAGTTTTCTCATACATACACAGATGTATTTATACCTTTGCACAACTTTAGGAGACTGTGGTACAATTCTCTCTACCTGCAACCATCAGCTCTGTATTTATTGCCTGAGAGAATGCTTTTAGCATCTCAAATCCAGTTCTTACAGTGTAATGAAATACCTAGAAAGGCCTTTGTCAGCTAAAAGGTGTTTGAATTTTGTCAGTTTGTTTGTTCATTCATTTATTGACGGGCAGCTTAAATAATTTTCATCAAAATTATGACTTATTATTGTAAATTTTTATGTATCTTTTCTGTTGTTCCACTACCCTGCCCCAACATGTACTCAAAAAAGCACAACAGGGGATCTGCAGCTGACACCTTACACAGCTTTGCCTTTCAGACTCCAGCAGAGCCAGCCTCCTTGACCTAATTAGATTTCTCCACCTCCACATGGCTAGGAAATACTATAATTAATTTATAAAGGACTCTGAAACACCAGCTGGCAAATAAATTCCACCAGATTCCTACAAAATGAGAAAGAGCAGTTAAGTTGAAGAGTTATGAAGTGTGTGTGCATGTGCATGCATTGCAGTCTCCTATCCACTGACTTTCTTAAAAGTCAATTATAAATTATACCAAACACACATTATTTTATCATTTTTGCAACACATTTATTTTAAATTATAAGGAAGACTGTGACAAAATATGTTCAAAGATGCAACTTTGAAGTCTGTGAAACATGAGTGTTCATATAGATTCATACTGGAAATTCATATTTTCTAAGAACACTAATAAACTAGTGGCTGTTCTCAAGAGAATGTCAAAGAAAAAAGTGGACCATCAGTTTAGGGAGGATTTCATGTGCTGGCAGCAGTTACCTAGTCAAGAGCCATTGTTGGCAAGGCCTAAAAATGGCTCCTAAGATCCCCGGTGAACTGGGTTATAACCTCTTCCTGAGTATAGACAGGGTTTGAAAGTATAATGGGATGTTCCTCCTTTTATTAGTTTATGTAATATAGCAAAAGTGGTGGAATCATTTCTCCTATGGTGTCACACTGAATATAAGACTCTAGCCACAATAAAAGCTGTTGTAAGCAGCTGTAAGAGCAGCAGCAGCAGGATTGGGAGAAGCTCTCCTGTTGGCTTCGGAGCAATAAGCTCCATGTTTTCAGAGGGCCACGTGATGCACGTCTGAGGTCCGCCTCTAGGAGCTGTGAGAAAGCCCTGGCCAATATCTGCAAAGAAAATGATGACCTCAATACTCAAAGACTGAGCTTTAAAAACCAGCAACCAGAATAGTTCAGAAGAATCCAAGATTCAGTTGGGATCACAACTACAAATCTACACCTTGATATTGCATGGTGAGACACTGAGCAGAAAATCCAACTAAGCCCCTTTCAGCCTTCTCAGCAACAGAAGCTGGAAGATTATAAACATGTTGTTTGTGCTGCTAATTTTGTGTTAAATTGCTATTCAGAAAAAAAAGAAAAAGAAAAAAGCTCACCAATATAAGAAGCTACCTCTTTCTTTGTCATTTTCCTACATGGGACCTCCTAGCAGTCGCCATGGCCCTGAATACCTGACATAACCAACTGGGTCACAGGTGCACACAGAAACAGACCAGGGCAACTAGAACCTTGGAGAATATAAAGTTACAGCTAAGATATTGCACTGGGGTCTGTAGAAAGAAAAGCATAGACTGCTTAGCAGAAGTATCTTACCCAGCAATGCTATACAGATATCCAAAATATTTGGAGATGACTAAGGAGGATCTCTCTAGCAACAATTTGATTATAAAAATAATTACAGGTTATGAGCCCATCTGAGGTAGAGCAATTTATTGATAAATATGGGGTAAGAAAAGTGTGCTACATAGCTACTTATTGTCCAGTTAGTGCACATGAGAATTTTCCTGCTCCTAGGAGGAACCTATTTGGTTTTTTTCTTTTGTCACAAATACCATTCCTGGTTAGTTTCACAGATCTCACTGCAAGGAGAAGGTGGTGACACTGTTACTCACAGTGACATATTCTGCAGCCTCTTTTAGTGAAACAGTATAAATGCTTTGCTTCTTTGGTTATCTAAAACCATCTGTTCAGAGCCTATTGAGTCACTACTCAGATCCCACAACATCCACTGTGCAGTCTGTGAGCCACTTTCCAATGACCCTCAAAACAGCATCAATGTGTTTGTGGAAGAGGACTCAAACACAAGTGTTATCCAGAAAACATGCTGTTATGTTACATTATGTTATGTTATTTTGCACAAAAAAACATAAATAACTGTTGGCATATGGTAGCATTTATAGAATGTATAGCATTTACAAAGCAACCCATCTTCCATCCACAGCGTCTTCTGACACCTCTGGGCCTTACCCATGGCAACTCTGGAATTTGAATACTGCAATGCTAACTGGGAACCTGACTCTCCTCATAGCTACCAGAAGTAAGGACAGGTGCAGGACCCCAGGCAGGCCATGAAGTACTCTCTTATTAGAGTAAGCAATGCCTATCATTTGAACAAGACTTTAAACTACCCAGGAGAGCAAGGTGATGCTGTGTCAATTAAAAGCAAGAAAAGACATGGCTGAAAAGGAAAAGCTGGTTTTGCACTGCCACAGGAAAAGCCCTGGGAAGAGACAAGAGTAACCATAACAATTGCTTCCTAACATGCCATCTAGAACTCTGGAAGGCAGAAACAATGGAGGCAGAGGCAAACAAAAGGAATCTATAACTACCTGTACCTCCCTGGGGAAAGAGGAGAGTCCACACACAACTTCACAAATGTGACTTCTCCAAGGTTCAGCAGTGTATAGTGGGCAGGCCAGAATTCTGAACCCATCCTGGGCTATCACAAATCACTTTTTATTCAGTTGTCAGCACCATTTCAGTGATCCAAACTTGTAGGATCCCATTTTAAAAACTACTGTCTTGGTCAGTGGGAACTTTAATAAGGCCTTTTTCCAGGGCCTGGCATGGAAATGCAACTCTAGCTCATCTCACATTAAGACAGCCTCAGAGCTCTTATGGGACATCTGTTGGACTCATACACAACAGCAAGAGGGCATCCTGAGAACCTCAAAACCTAAGCGTCTCATCACTACCACCAGGGGACAATAAAACAGCCCAGAGTTTCTATAGCATAGGACCTACAAGGGAACAGGTTTGGAGTAGTTCAAGACACAAGAGACTGTGATCTCTACAAGGAAGGTTTCCCTAAGCACAGCTGGGCCAGGCCAGGCTAAAAGGCTGCTTGGTCAGGTCCAAGCATGGTATTATAGCCTCTGACTGACTGTCTTATGAACTAAAGATGTAGGCAGTTGGTCTTAAGAGATAAAGTGTACTACTGAAGCACAAGAGCTTTTCTAAGCCCCTTTCCAGACCTGAACTGTGCTCTTGCCCAACATTCCATAAGACCCCTCTTCTTAGACTCCTTAGACTCTCTTAGACTCCTCTTTTGCCTGTTGTGATTTGCTTTAGTGGTGGCATTTAAAGCATATATGCTGACGTTGGTTCATAGCAAGCAGAGAGAGCCATAACAGAATAGCTAAAGACTTTAAAAAAATATATGTAAGTTCAAAAACTCAAATATGCTCGCAATATCTAATTAACCTCTTAGAGATCAAGATTTGCTTGTCTACATGATAATTTATCAATCTACAATACAGCATCATGTATAAGAGTAATTTTTATGGATAATTCACCCTGAATATTTCACCATGATAGGTTACGTGTACCCAGGAGATGGGACAAAATTACCAATCAAAGGATTAGAATTTAAGAAAAAAGGATAGTTGTATTTTTATTTCATGCTAAACAGAAGGAGAATCACTCTTTACCCTAGGAATGTCTCTCCCTGAAAAGCCATCTGTGGCCTTTGAACTC
Organism: Uromys caudimaculatus; assembly: GCA_028551405.1. Taxonomy (NCBI): domain Eukaryota; kingdom Metazoa; phylum Chordata; class Mammalia; order Rodentia; family Muridae; genus Uromys; species Uromys caudimaculatus. The sequence continues at coordinate 125,523,104 of CM052704.1, forward strand.
ACCTGTTGAGGTTATTGGCAAACATACTTTTAAGTTGTGCTCATTCTATCTCAGACTCACTGCAGAGGACTTTTCTGTTTACTTGATTCTCCCAGAAACTTTAACTAAAGTTACTCCTTTATTACAATAACTGCATGCCAGTTTACTAGCTCTGGTCACAATCCCCAGTCTCATTGGTAACCACTGTACAAGACTAATTCTGAAGTAATTAAACTGAACATAAATAGAATGATACAGACTTTTCCATTTTGTGTCTGAATTTCTCAGTTTAATGTGAGTGACATTCATGGTGTTCAATGCAGCTTCAATGTCATTCTTACTGTTTCATGTTGAATTTTACTAAATGGCTATGTAATTATCTCTTTGCTCTGGCTGCTATTGACAAAGTCTGGAAAGTTACAACTGGGAGCAACATGAGTAATGACGTTATGAACTCTGTTATATATACCTTTAGTAAAAACATTTGCATGGCTTAGGAAACACCCTGGGAAGTTTCAGGGTCATAATGTATGCATACATTTGTTCAGATTTAGTGAGGTCTAACAAGTATTTTCCAAATAAAAAAATGCTACTTGTCTTGCTCTGGGGTTACATAAAGTTCACTGGATTAAAAGTTCCATAAGACAAATCTCTTGTAAGCTGAAAATAAACTGAATACACCTAACTGAATAGCTTTGTGACACAGTACTCTATAGAGTATAGGTCCTTCACCCTCATGATAGCTCACTGTTACTATCCAGAATCTGAAGTATACCAATATCATTAGATTATGAAAAGTTTGCAATTCAAACTTTGAAACACCCTGGGTATCATATTCACACTGTCATGAAACTAAAACAGTATAAATCAACCCATGTGCAGATGAGGACACATTGCCTGCAATCAATAAGGACTCTGGTCACCCTCTAACCCTCTTTGTTCACTTTGATGGATTAGTCATAGCTTTACACATTATGGTTTTGATTTGCACTCCCCTGACTTGCAGCAACAGAAGACAGGACAGGGTCACTGCTGTCTGTCTTTCTCAGTTAACCATATGGAAAACATAGATAAAATACACCCTTATCTTGTGTGTGGGCAAACTACCACAGATAGCCAAAGCTTAGTTGTATGAGTTTGTTGATGGTTGCTTCATTTTGTTTTGCTATTTTTTTCTTGTAGCTAGCCAGGAAGCTAGCTAGTAAATCTGTAGTAATAGCACAATTGGTAAAAATTGAATTAATTATTAAAAAAAATTTTTTCCAGCCATATGAACTGGGGAAATGCACATCTGTGAGCTATCAGTTCGTAAGGAAATACTTAATTTCACAACTCTCCTCCCAACCAGAATGAAAGTATAGGAGAAGCTATACTTTCATATGATAAGGAGAGGAAGTTTTTGCAATTTTACTAGTGTAGGAGGAAAACATCCCACACCTTTCTCTTTTCCTTCATCGCTTCACCCTGTGTTAGGGCCCTAGTCAAATGCTATAGCTATGACAAGCTGCTAAAAATCCAAGGGAAACCTCGTATTTTTCACAAAACGGACCAAGAAAGGAGAACACTGCAAGACAGACTACGTGAGAGGAATCTAAGAAAAAAAGATGGATGGAGAGGTGTGTCCTCCAAATCTAGTATGAACCTACATAAGTTCTGTGCTCAAGTATCCACTGAGCAAAGCAGGGTGGGAATGATTCATTTAATGAAGTTCAGTTAAAAGTACTGCTAAGATATCCAAAACAATCCAAGTGTTTATGTATAGGACAGACTCAAGACAGCAGGGGCTGGAGAGTTGGCTCAGTAATTAAAAGCACTGACCTCCAGTGGAGTCATACCTTCTCCTGGCCTCCGAGGGCACTCAGCATGCATGTGGTACACAGACATATATGCAGACAAAACACCCACACACATAAAAACAATTTGTTTAAAGCACAGCAAATACTCAGAGGAGCCAACTGATATAGAACCAGTACTCACACGCAAGACAGCCTGTGATGCCAACCCAAGGATTGCTTGCTAAAAGAAAATAAAAATTCCACATTACCCAAGATAAAAATCCAGGGGGAAAAAATCAGTGATTATACAATATGAAATAACTGAGAAGGTGTGGACAACTATCAAAATAAAACACAACCAACAGCTTTCAAGTGAGATGATCAAGATGGATATAATTATCAAAGGTGTTAGACATTAAAACCAAACAGTTTAACCATTTTTCTCCTGGATATAAGCTATATGCTAGAAACCCTGTGTAAATGCCATAACCCATGTGCACAAATGTTCACATGAGTGTTGATCAACAACAGCAAAACATGGGGTTTGGGGGGTAACTTTAAGAATATTTGCATGTACATTGTGACCAAGTGCAGGGTTTGCGGATTAACTGTCACAAGAAAGAATTATGAATATGTGTAACTTCAGTAAAAGTGAGCTACATGCAACTATCTGCAAACTCAGAAACTATGCTGAACTAAAAGCAACCCTCTATAACAGCAAATTGTCTCTATTTCTCACTTTAAAAAAAATAAGCATACAGTATATGAACTAAATCTTTTATAAAGTAAGAGAATAAACTCAAAGGGCCAGTGTTAAATTTCGGGAAAGATAGTGAGTTGGGGTCAGAAGACACCAGTAATTGTATCGATACTGACAATGTCCTATTTCTAAAACCTTTAGATGGTTCCTCTGTGCACAGGGCTTATCTCTTACACGTATTAAATATTTAAAAAGCTCAGTTTTTAAACAGCCCAAAAAGTTATGTTGTCTCCCTTTATTATATAACTTTTCCATCCAAATACTAAGCAGCCTGACTACACAAGTCAGGTGGAGCTAAAAGTGAAACCCTATGTTCTCACAGAAAAAAGCCTAGCGTTTTGACATGGTCTACAGAAGCCTGACAGAGGTTCGAAGTGGTATGGACAAAACAGTAAAGTCCGAGGCAACCTGGGCTAAGCCTCAGACTCTGTCCAAAAATAAAAAGAAAATATCTTCTCCAAAGTCTCGAACCGCCCACCTTTTCGCTCGCCCCAGTGAACACTAGGCAACGCGCAAGCCCGTGGGCTTCCAAGCCCTGCCAAGTCACTTCCGCCTCTGAGCCCAAGTCCCGCCCCGGAAGCGGAAGTGCCTTTCTCTAGGGTCCTTCGGCCTGAGGAGAGCTCTGCTACGATGGCCGCCCGGCCGGGCTGTCCTCACAAAGCCTGCTCAGGAACGCAGTGAGGCCGCATCGAGGCAGAGCCTCAGGACGGGCTGCTGGATCTCGGACGTCGTCTCCGCACCGCTGCTCCAGGCTCGCGGTCTGGCTGTCTGCGTTCTCCCCCACCCTCAGGGTAGGGCGGGTCCGGCGGCGCGCGGACAGCCGGGCGCGAGGCCCCGCAGCTCCGGTGGGGACGTCGCTGCGGGCGGCACTGCTGCTGGCGTCCAAGATGTCGACTAAGAATTTCCGAGTCAGTGACGGGGACTGGATCTGCCCTGACAAGAAGTGAGCGCGGCGGGATGGCGTGGGGTCGGGGGTGTCGGGGAGGCCCCTGTGAGGGCGGCGACAGGGCCGCGGCCTTTGTGGGGACGGCGGGACGGTCGCCGCCGGCCTTGAGCGGTCGCGGGCGGCCCACACGTGACCCCGCGCGGAGCAGAGCTCTTGGCTCAGTGGCTCTGCTCCGAGCTCTGCCGGGGCCGCTTGCTGTCCCTCTCTCGCGGCCGCCGTGCTTTCAGGCCTGCTGACTGTCCCCAGTGACTTGGCTTTTCTCACCCTCCTGCCGAAAAGAGGCTGGAGGCCTGGGCGCGTACGTGTCCGGGAAGCCGGTGTGCTCCGCTTATGGACACCGAGATCGGATTGAGTAGGTGTTCCTATTTTTGTAAAAAAGTGATATACCAGCTCATGTTCTTGGAAGGCCAGAGCCAAAGCTGAAGGAAGCCTGGGTCTACTGTTAGTTCTATCTCCTGCAGAGCGTCTAGCTTGAAGTACCTTTGCTAGAAAATACATTGCTCGATTACAGTGAACACCGAAATAACATGGGTAGTGTGTGAAGAGCAAGGAAATGTCACTCGTATTCACCTGGTTGGTATCTGACTGATGTTATCAGACTTAAGCACACCAAGTCTGCAGACTAGAACCGAGATCCTCTTGGGCTGACACTGCAGGGAACTGTGTGACACCTTGGACCCTTCAGAAATTAAGACACCAGCCTCTACCTTCTACGTGACTTGTAGAAAATGTGCTCTGTGTTCTTGCTGAAAACGCCCATATATTTTTGGGAGGACTCTTCCTTCAAAGTACTATACACCTAAACTCGGCAGAAACAAAATGTTATTTCTACTGAATATATAAATCAAGGAGACAGTTGTCAGAATATATTTTCAGTGTTACTTGGAACATGTGTATTTTTCAACAGAGAAAAGTGACCTTAAAGTTGTATGGAGTCATTTAGTTTAGTCTTTCACTTGTTTATCTCATTCATCTTTTTAAATCGGGTGGTGACTTCTTTTTCGTTTCTTATTTAAGCATTAAATTCGAGTATCTTAACATGCTTTAACTGATAAATAATAACAGCCGTGCAAGTGTATATAAACTTAAATATTTAATGTCATAAGGTTACACTTTTTCTGTTGGTTGTGGTTTTGTTTCTTGTTCTTTGCAGTTTTAGATTTGATAAATACTATAATACTCAAATTTCTTTACTATTTAATTATGTTTTAGTTAGTATAGCCAGCCTTTTTCTCATCCCAGTTTCTACCTCTCAAAGAGCTTTTCATCAATTCTCTGGAGTCCTTCTATTCCTATTCTTTCCTGGTGGATCCATCCCTAGGATGTCGTGATTCCCCCCCCCCCCCCTTTTTTTTCTTCTAGACAGAGTTTCTCTGTCTATGTAGCTAGGGTTGTTCTGGAACTCACAGAGATCTGCCTGCCTCTGGTTCACAAGTGCTGTGATTAAAGACTTGTGCCACCACCACCCAGCTTGAATTTTATGCTTCTTCTAAAACATCACATTTATTATTTGTACTGAGAGTTAATTTGATATTCCTTTTTTTTTTAATCTCTCTGGTATCTTGTCTAATTGTTATAGAAGAGTCTGATGACACTTTAGAACAAAGGACTTTTATGTAACTAATGATACATGCTAGTCTGAAGATAGCAAGGTTTGGATCCTGAAATAGTTCCCATAGCTGTAAGCACAGGTTTAGATTTTTACCCAGCTCTTGTTTCTCCCTGCTGATGCTGATATTAACGTGATGGGATAATCTTGTTCTGTGTTCCGGTTGTAATGAGGACAGTTTAAAATGTAAACATTTAACCAGGCAGTGGTGGAGCACGCCTTTAATCCCAGCACTTGGGAGGCAGAGGCAGGCGGATTTCTGAGTTCAAGGCCAGCGAGGTCTACAGAGTGAGTTCCAGGACAGCCATGGCTATACAGAGAACCCTGTCTCGAAAAGCCAAAAAAAAAAAAAAAAAAAAAAAAAACATTTTAAGTATCTAGAAATTACTACTTGAAGTGCTTCTCGTTTCATTTTCAGGTGTGGAAATGTGAACTTCGCTAGGAGAACCAGCTGTAACAGATGTGGTCGAGGTGAGTGCTAAAGGACAATTCTCTTAATACTGTATTTGCAGATCATTTCTTTATTTCCCAGGATTTAATATCACGTTCTTTGTCTGTTTGCAGAGAAGACAACTGAGGCCAAGATGATGAAAGCTGGGGGAACAGAAATAGGAAAGACACTGGCAGAGAAGAGCCGGGGCTTATTTAGTGCCAATGATTGGCAATGCAAAACGTATGTGCTTCAGATTGCTGTCTGTTACTGCAACAAATTTTCCAGTCACCACTCATTAACATGATGAACTCTTGCAAATTATGTGACGTTATGCCATTTTAATCTGAACATTTTTTGGTCTTAGTCTAAGTATAGTGAAAGGGAAATTTTAAGTGGTATCTTTCAAGGCTGTTACCAGTTGTTGCTGTGGTAGTACTTAATGAGCTGACAACCAAAGAACTGGAGGACATTGAAGACACTGAATAATTGCACAATTTGGGATTTTTGTTTTATTTTGTTTTTACTTTTTGTCTTTTTTATAATATGAAAATTACTTGAAACATCCATAAAAGTTGCCTTCCATAAAAATTGCTTCTCGTTAGATTTCCTTATTGTTGCCTTTTAGGCTGAGAGATGGTTCAGTGCTTAAGAGCACAGAATGCTCTTCCAGGGGACCTAAATTCAATTCCCAGCAGCCACATGACAGCTTAAAAAAAAGACATACAATATTTTTTCTTTCAGGTTTAGATTTCATTTTGTATTGATTTTTCTCAATCTCCACATTTTGTGCTTTGTACATAAATCCTACATATATGAAAGAGCACTGGACCAGAAAAGCATCTTATATAAAGTCCTGGTCCTGTAGATAGACCTTGAACCTGTACAGGGAAGTTGTCTTACAAACTTAAGTCACAGGATTTAGTGAACTGCAAAGGATTTTTTAGAGGGGACTAAGAATGGCAAGCATATTTGTGAAAGGTGAGACTATACTTTGTAAGGTAGATTTAGAGATGATAGGAGATAGAACTTTTGATTAAAGTACTGCTTTTTCCCTTCAGTAACAGAATTTCTAGTTATGTCACTTCTCAGTATAATTTATATTGAATAGATTTCTTTAATTTCCATTATTCCTTAATGAACATTGCTTTGTACTAATTATTTCACCATAATGTTTTAAATAATATTTTTTCAATGTTTAGGGGCCTTCTGGTTTAATGTTTTTTGGTTTTGGTTTATAATTGTAGTTGCAGTAATGTGAATTGGGCTAGAAGATCAGAGTGTAACATGTGTAATACTCCAAAGTATGCTAAATTAGAAGAAAGAACAGGTAAGAAGAATTGTACTACTTTCTCAAGAGAACATAGGAAAAAGGGGAATCTGTCTACGTGTGTGTGTGTGTATGTGTGTGTGTGTGTGTGTGTGTGTGTGTGTGTGTTTTCCTGTGTTCTGTTTGAGCCCTAGATGCCTCAGATTCGATATATAACCAAGGGTAGTTTTCACCTCTCAGCTTCTGCCTCATTCTGTGTGCTGATACTATAAGCATGTACTATCACACCCTATTTACTGGGTTTATTTTCCCCTTAGCACTCAAAAAAATATTTTTATGTAATCGTTTCAATTTATGAAGTAATGTTAGGAAGCCTTAAACTAGCATTTACGGTTCTAGGATACGTCCATAAATGCTTTTCTGCCTCCTCCTGCATGATGGATGTATGGTAGTTAGTAATGATACAGCAATAGCATATATCCTAGTGTGACAGAAAGGTAAAGGACATTTTAAAGACATCCTATAAAGCTTAAAAAATTAATCTTAGCCACCTTTTAGATATCAGAGAAACTTTAAAGCTACAAATTACAAAGCATAAAACTAAATTCTTTTTTGTTGTTGGAATTTTGCATTTTCTTTTTACTGTTTTAAGAATTTTATATGTGCATTTGTGTTTTGATCAAATTCATAAGATAGACATTCCCTCACCTCTAGTTTCTCTCCTAACACCACTACATGTTCCCTCCTCAAACTCATGTTCCCAATCAATATCTAGCGCTCTCTCTCCCTCTCCCTCTCCCTCTCCCTCTCCCTCTCCCTCCCTCCCTCCCTCTCCCTCCCCCTCCCTCCCTCCCTCCCTCCCTCCCTCCCTCCCTCCCTCCCTCCCTTCCTTCCTTCCTTCCTTCCTCCCTCCTTAAACCACTGAGTACAGTTAGTGCTGGCTGTATGTGTATAGGTATAGGACCATCTGTCTACTGGAGCATGGGTAGCTTTCATGGGCATGAAACTTACATTGCCTCCTGATAGCCTTCAATTGCCAATAATATCCCAGCTTAACTGGCTGCTTGATCTTGTTAGAATGTCTTTGTACACATAGTCCCAGCCACTGTAAGTTCATGTGCTACCTGTGTGGTCCAGTTAATAACCATTTTACTACCATGTACCTCACTCCCCCTAGCTTTTAAAATCTTTCCATGCCCTTTTAATGATCACCAGCCTTAGAGGAAAGGATATGGTATAGATATGCCATTCAGAGCTAAGCACTCCACATATTGACTGTACATTGCCTGGCTGTTGGCCTCTGTATTAATGTCCAACTACTGAGAAAAGAAGCTTCTCTGGTGATGGTTAAGAGATGCACTGGTCTATGGGTATAAAGATAAGAACGCATGTGCGTCCTGTGTCCATTTACCAGTATCATTGTATCAGGCTCCCCCCCAGGGCCTGTGACCTACCTATCATGGAATTTTTTTGCCCTATTAATGGTACCATGCTCCAGTCTGTCTTCTGTAGAGAGCTTTAAATCTAATCAGAATTTGGGTATTTCCATAACACAGTGGTACTGTTGCACCAGTGGGCTTCTCTGGAAAGGCAGGGTTTGCAACTGAGTGAAGACTGTTGATTACCTTTCTTCCCTTGGTAGTGTACATAGAACCTTCTAGCACTATGAAATTACCCAGTAAGGATAAAGCTTTCAGTTCAGTACCAGCTTGATTATTCCATGTCCTATGACTCAAGTGTATAGTACTTCTTGTAAGAGCATCATATCGTCAAAGAACTATGAAAGTGTCAACTCTTGGGCTTGCTTGAGAGTGGATCCCAAAACCTAGTAATTGTGTGGATGATATTTGGTAATTGTTGACTTAAGTAATCGTGAACTTGTTTTTGTATGTCAATGGAGAACCTCAACAGAATATAGTTTTTGCATTGCCAACGATTGTCAACTATTTTCAAAGACAGTGCACATATTCAGGATGCAAGGCTCCTGAGTTGGTAAAAAGTGCTTCCCCTGTTTGCCTGTTCTAAGTGCATATCACTGTCCCTGTTTGATTTCTGGGGATCAGAGGCCTAATGGTAGATCTTTTGGGTCAAGTTCTTCCAAATTTTCTTTACCCCCATTTATTGTTTGTTCATTTATTTATAATTCTTGTTTGAGAGCCTTACTACCTAACTTGCTAGGTGTTCTTTTTCATCCCTTATATTCCACCTCTTAACTCCCAGAGGCAGCTTTGTCTTCTGCAAGTGCTGCCCTGTTTATCTCCTCCTTCCTCTCAGTGTTCTTTGTCTCTCTATATTACTCTGCATTCCATCTTACTATTGGGTATTTGGACTCTTCAAGGACCTTCCTTGGACCCTCTTTCCTTTGTTTTCTATATATTTTCTCCCTAACTCTAACCATAACCTTGATTTCTTTGACCTATACAGCTACTTATCTTACATTATCATATAACTGTCAGATTCATTATATCATAACTGAATTTGTGGATTCCTCCTAAGACCTAGCTTCTTGAAGAGATCTGTGTCTTGTGATTAGTACTGCCCACTTCAGGATGTGCCTCTCAGTTGTATGCTTCCTGGCACTTTGTTCATCTTAACCTACCTTCAAAGTCTGTGTTACCTAATCAATATAAGATTAACCCATGGTACTTAATTAATAGCCCAGATCTAGAAGAATTATAATGGAGAGGAAATTCCTTTTAAAACTTTATCATAGCAGAAAAAGATGTTTTGCATATATATTTCATGAACGACCTATCATGGGAAATTTTTAAAATTGTAAACATCTGTAGGTACCGCTGTGCTTTACAACTAAAGTAGATCTGACTTGTTTTCTATCATAGTTTTTAACATGTAAAAGACTAGTAATTAGTTATGCAAATGACCATCATTTATTAGATTTTCATTTTGTGTTAGCCGGGGAAAGTGAGCATAATTTTGTTATTTGAGTTGTTACAGCAATTTATACTCTCTTTTTAAAGGATATGGAGGTGGTTTTAATGAAAGAGAGAATGTTGAATATATAGAAAGAGAAGAATCTGATGGGGAATATGATGAGGTAAGCTCTCAGTAGATGTGTACATTTTAAGTTAGAGAAATGTTAAAAACAATGCCTGCAGTTCAGAAAAGCTGTGTGTGCATGGATGTGTGCACATATAGTAGAGGGGGTGCATGTGCCCTTGTGTGCATCTGTAGAGGATGTAGGGTGATACTTCTCATTGAACCTATAACTCAACCATTGGCTGGACTGACTGACCAGTGGGGAATCCTCCATCTCTACATGCAAGTGCAGGGATTACAGGCTCACATTTCCACATCTGCCTTTCCACAAGGTTACAAATAGGCTTTGAAAATAAAATATTCTTATGTGTTTTCAGCCTGTGTAAATATTTTGATTTTTTTTTTCTCTAGTTTGGACGTAAAAAGAAAAAATACAGGGGGAAGGCAGTTGGTCCTGCGTCTATATTAAAGGAAGTGGAAGATAAAGAATCAGAGGGAGAAGAAGAGGATGAGGATGAAGATCTGTCTAAGTATAAGCTAGATGAGGTAATGTTCCCTGTCCTCCTCTCCCCTTTATGTTACTAGAACTATTCTGAAGCACAAGGTGCTTTCGACACCTGGACCATTGTTGGCCATACATCCTCATGATGGAGCCAGGTACTTGTTCTTCAGAGTGATGAGTGTAAGCACATCGTGGCGTTAGGTGCACAGAACCAAGCAGATGGTTATTGTAATTCAGAGAACAGAAAACAATATTCTAAACTAAGGCTGGTGGTGGTAGTGGTGAACCAAGGACTACTGACAGAACTAAAAATTGCTGACAGTTTGGTGTATGTTGTGAGAATCAATGTGGTGGCTTCTAGGAGCCTGTCTGAACTGTCTACACCGTCTTTTCTATCAGATGATTTTAATGGATGAACTCCCGAATTAAGAATAAGCTTGCATTAAAATATTTGGTAACAAACCCATCTGAAAATGTTTAGTATGATAAATATTTATCCTTTTGGGTGGATAGTATTAATATATAAATGTCTAAATGGAATTAAAATTTTATTAGGATGAGGATGAAGATGATGCTGATCTCTCAAAATATAATCTTGATGCCAGTGAAGAAGAAGATAGTAACAAAAAGAAAAGCAATAGGCGGAGCCGCTCAAAGTCAAGATCGTCTCACTCAAGGTCTTCATCACGCTCATCCTCCCCCTCAAGTTCAAGGTCCAGGTCCAGGTAAACGGGTGCAGGCCAAGGGTAACACCAGTCAAAATGTCAGTATCTTAACTTTTTACTACTTAACTTAAATAAGCTTTTTGTTTTAAATATTTCAATGAAGTCACCTTAGCTACACTTTATCTTTGTATCCTGCAAATACTGCCCTGTATCTTTAAAAATTCTAAACCTTAGAAGTTACCTGTTCTGTGTCACCCTTTTGGCTTTTGACTAGAGTGCCTTAAGTTCAAAAGCACCGTGTAAGTAGGTAGTGTGTGTTCAGGTATTGTCAAGTAAAGTGGAAATTTATTTCAGTATGTTAAAAGTTTGGTTTTTAGGTTTTTCTGAGCATTAATGACACATAGTTTTTGATAATTTATTTTGGTGTCAATATTCTGAGTAGAGAATAAATCTAGCCATGATGCTAATGCTTCCAACGAGTCCAGGATATTCAGATGTTTAAAACATGTATTTGATATTATAATTAAAACTAAACAATGCTTTATATGGCTCAACATTCATTAATGGCCAATTTTTTAATGATATTTAAGAATAAAATATGTTACCAGCTACTTAATACTGTAACATCTAAAAGATGATAATTTTGAGGGCCAGGGAAATATACCTCAGTGGTAGAGCCTTGTCTAGCATGTATGGGGCGCTAGGCTGAATTCCTAGTCTCTCTCCCCCCAAAAAAGTTGATTCTGAGATAAGTATGGCAGTCTTTCTGTAGGAACAAACTAAAAATGGTGTCAGGGATGTCATTTGTGGTTTTCAGAATGTGAGGGCTCTATTTCCCTTGGCTCTACAGTCTGTTAGTAATGTAATTAATGTAGAACACTAGGTTGATGATTCTTTAATTCTCTACAAATGAAGACTAGACATCAAAATGTTATGCAGCAATTAGGGGTTTCTGCCTACCAGACACTGGAAATAGGGTTCCAAATGAAAATGAAAAGAGCACTGGGGAATTTAAATGTAAATGTAACATTGTCTGTAGTGAACTGTGGTGCTTGTTACTTTCCTTTGGTATAGTTTAATAGGCTTGGAAAGTGGTCACTGATTTTTTTCTTTTCAAAACTTAGTCTTTATTACAGTAAGAAGCTTTGTTTTAAATATTTTTGCTTGGAAAATGCATATCTTGCATAGATACCTTTTTATGTGAAAAATGCATTCTTAATATATGTCTTTCTTTCAGTGTTCATATCACAAAGCTCAAAAATGTGGTCCTAGGGGAAAAAAATGCTTCCATGTTGTTCCAGGTCCCGCTCAAGAAGCTCTTCCAGCTCGCAGTCCAGGTCTCACTCCGGTTCCAGAGAACATTCCAGATCCCGTGGTTCGAAATCAAGGTGAATGAGGTAGCACCTCTGTACAGCAGAGGAGAGTGCTCACAGGCTTCAGACGGCTCCGCTGCTTCTCTAATTACTCTGCTTCTATTTGTCAATTCTATTGTTGTGCTGGGAATCTAATGCACCTGCCTCAGCTTAATCTCACCACAAAACATTTCCACTGCACAATGTGCCAAGACATTTCCATGGTTGATTAAAGGGGATGGGGTTTGCATATATAGCTAAGATGTGTAATGTAGGAAGGTGAAGCCAAATTACTCCACCAGGTACCTAGTATATTAAGATTATGTTTGTTTACAGTTAATTTAAATTTGACACACAAATGAGAAGTTATTGCTGAGAGGAAGACCAGCCAGTCCATCATATAGCTTCAAAACAGATTTATTTCAGGCAAATGTTTACAACAGCTTTGCCTATTTTTTTCTTAGTTTCTAGTGAGTGCTCTATGTGTTTACTCCATCTCCCTGATATTAAAGAATATTATAAATTACCTGTGTAACAAACACCCCTCTTAAAACCAAGTCATGTAGGATGTTGGCTTAAGTATGATGTGATGTAAGCCATGCTGTAAACCTTTCAAAGGAAAATGATTGGTAAAGAAGCAATAGAAGCACTAGGTTTTTGCTTTTTTGAAAAACTTTTCTGTACTTGGTCGATCTGCTGCCTTTATGTTTAACCACTGTATTGTTGTCTACTACAGGCACACAGCATTTATACAAAAGCCTGTAAAATCCCCTGTGGGATTCACATTGGCGTTTCCTAACAACTCTTCTGGAGAAAGACTCATTTACTTGAGCCCATTCTAACGTTTGAGGGCAGCTACCATTGAGTCTCCCTGAGGAGAGCAGTGATAGTGCACTCACTGACCAGTGCCCAGTAGAGCAAAGGTTTCTTTCTTATGTGCATTAACTGTGGGTGCTCACTTCAGACTGAGGAGTCTTGGTGTGGTCCCTCTGGGAACTGTAGAACTGAGGTTTACAGGACAGCCTTCATATCCTTCCCAAACATTTAATTGCTTACAACTTTCCAAAGAATTCTCCTTTTGGGCTTTCTCATTTTATTTTAAGCCCAAAGGTGAATTTTTTGGGAAGTTTGAGCTAAATTCCTTCAACTAAAATATGTAAATGAAGATAAATTTGCTCTTTAAATTGCACATTTACTTCTACCTAAAACATGTGAATATTAACACTTTATAGTTTATAGCACAGTTCTTAGCACAAGCCACATTTTAAGGTTGCCATTTAAATTGACTACTTCACAACTTAGTGTTCTTTGTCTGGGCTATGTCCCTCAGTTGTCTGTAGCACCTTACCTGTAAGAAGTTAAGTTCATTGTCTTCAGCAAGCTTTATATACCATGGATTTTCCCAACAAATAGAAGGATCTCTTTTATGACTATAAAATCATCACAGAATTGAAGTTACCTTTTGATTTCACTGTTTGTATACTTTAAATTGGAACACTATAAGCAATTATGAAAATATTCTGTCTTAATTCAGTAAACTACTTTTTAATACCAAGGGTAAATATTTAGAATGTTTTAAATATGAAATGATTGTGTATAAATAGAACATGTTCATGGTTGGCCCAGAAGTCTTCTGCTGAATAAGCAGTAAGTATTCCCTCATAAAGTCCTCATAGTCACAATCCTGTTTTGCTTTTGGGAACTGGACAGTCTTTACTTCTGCCTTTAATGAAACGTCTGCTTTGTCTCTCAATCAATGAAGATCCAGCTCCAGGTCCCACAGGGGCTCTTCTTCCCCAAGGAAAAGATCTTACTCGAGTTCTTCATCATCTCCTGAAAGAGACAGGAAGAGGAGTCGCTCTAGACCTTCTTCACCAGCTGTTCGCAAAAAAAGACGAACGAGATCACGGTCACCCGAAAGGTTTGGGTTTCTGTAGAATAAGAATGGGTGTTTTTACGTGTATTTCGTAGGTAGACCTTGTAGGCAAGGGTTAGATTTCTTTCTCCTTTGTTTTTTAAATTATATTTTTCATCTTTTAACTTCAAAATTCAGATTATTTTGTTTAGCTTGTTTATTAATAACTTAGAAAAAGTTACAGGACATACTATTCTCTGATCATTTTATTGTTCAGATTTTATTTCCATGTATATTATAGCCAACTCTCGGTTATTTTTGTGTTTTTAAAGATCAAAATCCAAAAGCTATATGTTGAAATAATATACATGTGTTTGTTTTTTTAAAACTAAATGTTAGAGATGGTAGGGATTCTAGGGTACCTAATCAGGATGAACTTGCAAGGTCATGGAGATCTGTCCTCCTTTAATATGTGTAAGTGCATTTCTGTAGCACGTGACTTTTATGCCCTTTACATGCCCTTGGAGTTAATACTTTTTTCATCTTGCAGTCCAGATCCATTTTTCTCTTTTGAAAAGGACCTTCTCTGGGTCTCTGTATCTAGAGTGCACTTGTCATGTGTCAGCCTTTTCTGCAATAGACTTGATTACTTGGTTTCACTAATTTTCTCTTGGTTTTCAATGTCTTAATAATGATTTGTAGCTTCATTTGTAATCTTGGCAAATTTTCCATATTCTCTCAGCTTGTGAAAGAAAAGAAGGATCATTAGAGTCTGGTGATGGCTGGGTTCAGAGGGTAGGGTCATGTTATGCCTACTCTCAGAATTACATGTCCTTCACATTCGAAGTTCAAGATTGTACCCAGGCCTCCTCCTGTGCATTGTTTCTTTATATGAAAATTACTCTGTACTTGAGTTAAATTCATTCTGTTGCCATTCTACCACTTCTGCAAACTTTAGACACATATAATCCCCCCTAGTTTGTTGTCATCTAAACTTAATGCACATGTTCTCTATTCTATAAGCCAGGTGATTGGTGAAAATATTAAACAACCCTGAGCCCAGGGCCAACCCCTACGGAACACCACCACTTTGCCCAGGTTGATACTGACTTACTCATATTGGCTGCATGACTCTAGCACTTTAACTAACTGTACAGTCAACTTATGTGATCTAGACTTCCAAAACTTCATTGCTTTGAATGTACTTTCTCATGCACTCAGAAGCCTTGCTGTGTTCTCTGTGGTACAGCAGACATTGATTTTATCACACTTCACCAAGATTCTGTGCCTTCCTTGTACATGTATTTGATTATGAGCTTTTTTTCAAGGCTTTCCCTTCATTACCTTGAATAATTGAGAGGTGGCTATATTTGAAATGAGTCTTAAATTGTAGAGAGTTTTGAGTTCAAATCACACCAATCCAAGAAGTGTGTAAGCTATCTTAGGTTTTAACTACTCCTGCGAGCATCAAGGTACCTAGTGTTTGCTCTGCTCTCTCTGCTCTGGTGTTTACAGTCTTAGAAACAGACGGTTGGTTTGGTGCTGTTTACAGACTGTGTTGCTCTCTTATGTCTTACAGGCACCACAGGTCGTCCTCCGGATCAACCCATTCTGGTTCCCGTTCAAGTTCAAAAAAGAAATGATGTATTAAAACTTACATCTTTAAAAAACACTGAGTACAGTGCATGAAGCATATTTTTTAGGAAGTTGATGTCTCATTTGGTCAGAAGTACTACATCTGCTAGTAGAGGTGCATGCCTTTATTGCTTTTCAAAACAATACAGCTGTGTTTATTTGTGAAACTGAAAGTAAATTGCATTTTAAGCCATACTGTTCCCCAGATAAATGCTCTGTTCATTATTTACAACCATTTGCTTCGTTTAAAACCATCCTAGCAATAACAGAGTACTTTTGTTTCCTACTTTAAGTCCTTGTACTTTTCATTTCTAAATGTTCTGTTGACAGAGACAGGGTTGCCTGGGCTTGGCTGGACTTCAGACACATGGGCAAAGCTAATAAGCTAATTGGAATAACCAATTCATGTTCATATGGGAGTAGTAGTCAACCTGGTTATGTTATTTCCCTGTGCCAGTAATTTCTTACCAGAAGTTAACTACATTGCAAAGCTGACAACTGGGAACAAGCTGAGGGTGCCTTAGAATCATTGTCTCTTACCAGCTTTGCACCTCTTAATGCAAGAGGATTGTAGAAATTACAGAAGGAAAAAGTTAACCACATATATTTCAAAATGTCTCTCTCAGAGTTTAAGAAATGTGGATATCCTTTAAATCTAGTTACCAAATACTGTACTTGATCGATAAAGGATTTTTCAAAAGGCTAAATCATAGTTAATGAGCAAATTGAAGAAAGCTTTTGAAACCTGTGACAGGCTGACAGACATGAGTTTAAGTGAACATTTGCCTTGTGATGTCTGATTTTCAATGTAGATATCTAAGTAACAGAAGAATTCTTATTTCTGCACAATTTAAGCAAAATCATTTTTCTCCTCACCTGGAAAAAAAACCATATGGCTTAAAATGCTTTCAGGGTTTTATTTCTCAAATTAAAATCTGATCACATGAGATCCATTTTGTTCTCTGGTTTAAAAGTTAAAAGGTTTCTCTTAACAGTCTCTTCAGCAGCAAAAGCAAGGTAAGTATATAAGGGACAACAGTTGTGCTGGGGCTCCTTGTGAGGGAAT
The DNA here is from genome assembly GCA_028551405.1 of Uromys caudimaculatus. Taxonomy (NCBI): domain Eukaryota; kingdom Metazoa; phylum Chordata; class Mammalia; order Rodentia; family Muridae; genus Uromys; species Uromys caudimaculatus. The sequence continues at coordinate 125,539,945 of CM052704.1, forward strand.
TATTTTTCCTGTTTCTCCTTTAGTATTTGTCTGCTGCAGTTAAATAAGTAAAGCCTTCTAAGATGTTTAGTAGACAGATCAAACAAAATGTTTTTATTTTAAAGTGAGTGGTTTTCTTCTCAACTGATCTAAAGATGAAAACAAAATATCGTACGTAGAAATATTTTGGTAATATTTTTACAAGCTTTCCTGTGTTTTTTGTCTTATTTTCCTTGCTGCATTTACTGTAGGTTGCACACGAACTCTTACTCTCTTGTAATTGTGCCTCAGACTTCTCGAAAGTCGACTTTCTGAGTTGCCCAGATCTTCTAGATCCGACGTGTTAGCCTTGGTTTGTTTTTGTGCTTTCTGTATTTAAAACTTGAGCTGTACTAGGCAAATGCAAGATTATAAATTTAGCTAATAGGAGTTTACAAACAGTTCAGATGATTATGATTTGATTTGGTTTAATTGAGCTGTACTAGTTCATTTCGTAAGGAAATGATACTGTAGACAAATGTAAATAAAATCTGTGAGTCAACCATCAAGTGTTGTTTATTAGAAATAAACTAGAAAGTTGTAAGATCTGACTGAATGTTCTAAGCTCATAATAGTTTTTTTTCACTGTTCACTTTATTGTGCTCACTTTCAAACATAACAAACAAGAAGACAACAACTTGGGGTATTTGGGATTCAACTTTTCATTTGTGTATGCTTGCTACCAGGACATTACATACCTCACTCCTTGTGGTCAGTTAGAATATCAGTATGCTCCTAGAACCACTCAGGAGTTGATACTTATTGTCACTCAATGGTGACAATAAGTTTCTTATGTTTCCACTGGAATCTAAAACAAATTGTCAGTACAAGGCCATCTAGGCATAGTTAGAAAGATAACTAGGCATTTATTGTCATTCTGTTTCCCCTTTCTGTTGCCTGGTGCTCAGGGCCACTATTGGAAAAGGGATAAGGAGGGCTCTGCTGACTGCTTTTTTTTTTTTTTTAAATAAAAAGTGCCATCATGGCTTTCTTATACTGGAGGTTGTATGATTTTTGGAAAATATAAAACATGTTTTTGTTGATACTAGTTTATATGATGGGGGAGGGGGTACACTTGCCACAGTATAGAAGTAGAGATCAGAGATCAACTTAGTGGTGTCCATTCTCTCCTCTTCTGTGGTGGTTCCAGGCCATCAGTCTTAATATTGTTTGGTGGCCCATACTTTTACCCACTGAACCATCTCACTAGGCAGACTACATAAGTCATGGAAGGTTAGAGCACAATGCAATTAAAAACTTGTTTGCAGGAACCAGAAGAAAAGATTCTAATGACAGATTTCATTATTGTGTCTTATAAAATGTCAAACTAACTTGTACAGTTGGTAAACCAATTATTCAAATTTTTTTTAGGATAGTAACTTGGTAAAGAACCTATTAGTGGGCATTTTTAGGATTCCTATTTATACAAGTTGCAAAAGGTTATATGTAAACTGCGTCCTCATTTCCAGTGTTTGTTAACATTGTGAATTCATGTGTTAGAAATCAATGCTGCTGTCCTATTTTATGTTCTGGCTTTCTTTTGTTGTTTTTGTTCCATTTTTAAAAAAATTTTATTCAATTTTCATATATATATGCAAAAACCTTGATCCTGTCCACCCACAAGTCACTTGGGACCCTGCTAACATGAGCCCCTCCCACCTTCGTGTCCTCACTTTAACCTAGAGTCCAGTCAGTGCTGCCCACATAAGCGTAGGCAACCTACTAACAACTAAACTGCTGAAGAAAAATGACTCCCTATTGATCTCTGTTGCTGTGACAAAACATTCTGAACAAAAGCAACTTAAGAAGATAAAGGGACCTTACTCACATTCAGGTCACATTCCATCATTGAAGGTGGTAGGGCAGAAACATGCAGGCAGGACTGCTTGCTAGTCCAGCATTATGCATTCATAGCCAAGTAAATCCAGCAGGAGTCATGGAGGATACTGCGCAGGCCTACCTGACTAGAGAGAGTTCGTCTACAGTGGTCTGGGCCCTCTCAACATCAGTCATTAAGACAATCTCTCATGGACATGATCGTAGGCAACACAGATCTGGGCAGTTCTTCAGTTGTGATGATTTCTTACCAGGTGGCTCTCTAAATTCCCAAGTGCTGGGGTTTCTGGTATGCACTACTACAACTGAGTTTTATTCCAGATTTTATTTGATCTTTCTCAATTTTTTTCATATGTTCCTGAGTCTAGTCTAGATACACTAATTAAAATGCCTTTGTAATCTCCTCTAGGCTTAAAATTTGACATTCTTTTTGTCAGACAGTTTTGAAGGATTCTGCCTAGGTCATACTGTTAGGGTTTCTGTTGTAAAGAGACACAATCACCACTGGAACTCTTTATAAAGGAAAACATTTCATTGGAACTGGCTTACAGGTTCAGAGGTTTGCTGCATTATGGTGGGAAGCATGGCAGCACAAGGTACACAAGGTGTTGGAGAAGCCAAGAGTTCTACATCTGGATCAATAGAAATCAAGAAGAAAGACATTGGGCCTCTTCTGAAACCTAAAAGTTCATCCCCAGTGACTCCAAAACACCACAGCTCCAATAATACCATTCCCATGAGGCTGTAGAGACCATTTTCATTCAAACCATCACACATGGCGACTTCCTAACCTCCTGGGTTAGGTATGTTTTTCACCCTGTGGCCTAGGGCTATGGGTTTAGAACATAGAGGAGAAGCACCCTCTTGATCTCTGAAGCTTACTGTGTGACATCCTGGGAATGTTAACCTCAGCGTTTAGGGTGGCTTAATCCTTTTCCTTAATCTTCGTAAGTGATACTTAGTGTACTTCCATCAGTAAAGTAATTGGAAATGCAAAATCGACCTCTTAATGGAGATGTTATTCAAACTTTTGTGGAACTCTTCCTAAGAAACACTTGTTTTTCCATTTGATCATACCGATACTTGTCACTTCACTGCTTAGATGGTTCTATATTGTCAAGTGATCTTTCAGATTTCCTGATATGCCTCCCTTTTCCAATGGGAAGGAAAGTAAATAGAAGATCAAATGGTTTGATGCAAGGCAAGCCAGATGTGCAACATGAAAATACAAATCAGAAGTATAGGTAGTGTGTCAACTATTAAAGAGCTAAAAGAATTCACTAGGTCTCTGGTCGGTTGTAATGGCATAGGACAACATCTATAGAGCTTGTATATGCTAGTAAAATACATGCCTACCATGCTGTTGAAAGGCTGAAATGTACTGCAAGGTGATTGATGCAGTGTTCTGCCTCATCTTTAAGGTAAACTACACCCCAAGCCCCTACATTTTATATATTATATATATATATATATATATATATATATATATATATATATATATATATATAGTCAGAGAAAAGTATTCTCGGTAAAGCTAAACAGTATCACTAGAGATAATGAAGAAAGACCCCCAGTTAATGAAAATATGGGCCTGCCCAGCTACATGGAAACAGGTTCTGAGTAAGAGGGAAGGTAAAATCTGAAGAAAAACGTGAGTTTGTTTCTGAAGTGTATTTGAAAGTTGTGAATAATGATAAAGATCAATGGGCTGAAAGTCATTAGTACACCCATTTATCTTCAGAATATAAAACAAAAACTGGAGCTGCAAAGGGGAAATACACATTTCTTATCACAACTGATGTGATTTAAGTAAATACAGACTTGAAGACTGAGCTGACCTAAATTACTGAACACTGCAAAAGGGTCTACATGCCATTTCAAGTACCTATATGGGGATATAGTGTCTTTTTGTCTGTGATAAAATACCTTCACAATAGCTCTAAAGGATGGGTTAATTTGGCACACAAGAGTTTAAAATACTGTCAATCAAAGCAGCAGGTAACACTGAGGATCAACAGATAGCCACAGTGCATGCTGCTACGCAGTTACCTTTTTCACAGTCCAGAATTCCTGGCTCAGTAAATTGTCCCACCCATTTTTAGGTCTTCCCTGTCAGTTAATGTACAGATAACCCAATGGGCATGTCCAGAAGTACCCTACACACAAATGATTCTAGGCTCAGAACTGATAACATACATGCTATAAGAATATACATAAAAATTCAAGAATATTTTTTAGCTACTCCAGCAGAAATAAAAATAATGGTTAATCCTTGAGTTATCAAGGAAGTGGTTAGCTACTAAGTTCAAACAGATCCTCTTGTTTAATTGGAACTGTATGTCAATCTAGATGGCTGACAATTGTATGTGCTTGTGTAAAACTGAGCTATATATAATATTTTTGTACTTTTGTATTATGTTATCATTCAAACTGAATATGAAGATAATGGGAAAGACTCCAGCCCCATATAGCAGAAAGGTTGCAAAGATTCCTATGCCCTTATCCAGTGTTCTTTATATTTATTGTTGGGGTCTGGGAATCACGGCACAAACCACTCAAACACCAATCTTAGTCAAATAGGGATGGTTTATTGAATACCACACCCCAAAACTGATCAGAGCCACATTGCAGGCTCAGGAGCTGAACCGTGACATTGAGTCAAGATCCTATAGGGCTTTTAAAGCCTGAGATCTGCAAACATCTGTGCCAAGTTATTCCACCAATCAGGATTTAGGGATAGGTGACTTCCTTAGGAACATGTCTTTCTTGTAGTTATCCTCCTCCCACTGGTTGGGGTATTCACCTTTGGCAGGGTACTTGCCTTGTCTAACATATCTGTCTTAACTTGACAACAGGTTGTCAGTTACCCACATAGATGTTGAGAGACCAGATCTTTTGGGTTCAGACTCCATCTTAGAGAACCTGACCTAAGGTTGAACTCAACTAACAAGCCAGAACCTAGCACCAGTTTCCAGGTTACTCCACAACAGACCTGCACCTCCAGGTTACAAGCCTGCCCCTGGCACTTCATAACAACCACCAATCAGGAGAAAAACAGAAGTTAAGTTTATGGTTTGGCTCCCAGCACCAGCCAATTGTATCAAAGGCCATAATGGTCCCCCAATCAGATATGTGCCAGGCTAGATAACCCTTCTTGCCTCTGTAAATGCTTGCCTGAAACAAGATTCGAGGTTTCACCTTCCAGTCCTGCTGTGTCAGGGTTGGCAGGGAGCCCAACCCTAACCTTGTGATAAAGAGATCCTAATGTGATTGCATTGGAATTGGCTCCTTGATGGTCTTTTGGAGTTCACAAATGTTTCCTGGCAAAACACCGTCTCTGCCAAGTAGAATGTCAGTTCTTAGGGAGGTCTTGGGAACTTAAAACTTTACTCAACCCCTACTCAAAATGGAAATCTTATTCCAAATAGTTTCTTGTCTCTCTTGGGGTCCATCCCAGGGGTAGCCTATGAAGACAAATACCATAAAAGCTTATACATAGGTGAAGGAAGCACTGCTGGGTGGTTGGTTCAGATCCAAGGTGATTGTGGGTAAGTATACAAAGCAATTCTACTGACTTCTAATAAAAATTTATTAATATTAATTATTAATAAAATTCATTTTTATAAGTTTCGTTAATTTACAGTTAAGTCCCCTTTCTACTCCAGAACCCAACCAAGGATACGACACTAAACATTTTGTTCTTTTCTGATTTGAGATAGTTTCTTGCTTACAAGAATGTGCTTTTTCTCATCTCATGAATTGTATGATATATGCATCTGATAGCTCAATCACCATTGCATGAATGACCCTGTTAGCCTTCTCTACTATGAAGTAATTTTTCACTGTATTTGCAATTAATGGTTTCTGGCATGCAGTGATAAGGGGCACTTTTCTGATGCTGTTACCTACATATGTGATCTCTCTTGTGTATTCCATTACTTATGTGAATATACATCTATTTGCCTTATACACAGGTTACAATTCAATAACCTGCTGAGTCCTGCTTGGCTATGTGTAAGGGATGGAATGAAATGGTTCCTGCCCCTGGAACAGAGCCAGCAGGCTGTAGGCCTCCACAAGTGGCAATGGTTGGTATGGGTGAAAGGCTTATTTGTATAATAGCATACATAATTTCATGTTCCTCCTTTGAAGCATGCCCTCTCTGCCAAGGTTAATGACTCCATAATAATCAGAGACAGCATAAGTCTGGGAAGTTAGGGCATGGCTAGCCCTCAGCAAAATGGTAGAATGCTGTGACCTTCAGATAGCCCTTAAGGCTGTGGGAAAGAACACTGAAAACATGAGTTTGAAAATATATAATTTCGAAACTAGGCAAAATATAAGGATGCAATATAAATTGTATAAGGAGCTTCACAGATCTAAAGGAACAAAGGCAGCTTGCACTATGAGCCAGCTTGTCAAAAAGAAAAAGGCAGGAAGATACAAATGCAGGCAAAATGCCTGAGTTCAGGGCCATCCTAGAACAGATTGAATTTAGGTCCAGGCTTGGTCAAATTGGTAATTCCAGGGCAGGGCCTCGCCCAGCTATTTTATAGCCTGTGCTTTTGCTTGCTGTCTCTTCCTAAGAATCAAGGGGCTGGGATCATGGGATGCTGATTCATGGGATAATCAAAAGGGAACCCAGGGCAAAGACTCAATTGATATGTAAAAGAAAAGACTGGTCTTTTTGGTCTGCAAGAGTTGAGGTATCCAGAGAGCTTTTAGAATAGCAAAATAAAGATGTCTAGAGCAGAGCAGAATACAGAGCTGTCTTCTGTCTCAAGCAGAACATGGGCTATCAGTTAGTAATCCACAATTTGACTTCAGTGGTTTGTTTCACAGTTCTCAAATACCCATTCTCTCAGAAACCCAGACCTAGCCAAGGCTGGCAAAATTTTTTTTTTCATTAAAATTGTTGAGGATGGTATCCAACACTTAAAAGTTGGCACTTGTATCACTTTGACATGCCTTATCCTGTCCTCGTGCATTGGCAGGCCTCTACCACAGTCATAGAGTATTGATCTCTCAAAGATCCCTGCTACTCCCACTGAAGAGCATTTACTTGCAACCAGGCTCTGGCAATGAAATGAGTATTTGGTGGATTTCAGTGTAGAGAAACATCATGTTTTACAATAATGATGCCAGTTGTCCCTGTTAAAACAAAGTAAAGCCCTATTACCATTTGCTAAGAAGCAAATATTTTAAATTCAATTTTGAGCTGGGCCTGGTGGTACAAGCCTTGGTTATAGCCACTTGAGATACTAGGGCAAGAGACCTGGAAGTTGAAAGCCTAAATGGGATAGGGATAACACAGCAACAGATCACTTGCCTAACATGTGTGATATTTTGAGGCACTGAATTCATCCCTAGTATTTGAAGATTAAGATGTGAATATTAAAAAGAAAGAAAATAACCTCAAAAGTATGTGTCAAGTAGGAATTCAGACACCACCTTTCACAGGATTCCTCAAACACCACAAAGGAAAAGGTGAAGGGCAGGGCAGGTATATGAGAAGCAGGTATCTCTATTGCAGAGTTCCTACAGGTGAGGACAGTGACAATCCCATAGGGAATTCCTCAGTGAAAAGAGTCTTTTAACTCTGAGTCACCATAAAATATATTCCACAGATTACACTGAGTAATTTTAACACTAGAAAAGTAGAAGCATGCATTCTTTTTTAAAGGAGAAATATCTTCATAATGTAAAAGGAAATGCCCCAATCTCTTCATGCTTGTTAATTTGGAAGTGAAATACAAGTTGAAATTTTTAAATGTCCTTTAAACTTGTTTAATTTGTTTAAATGATTTTATAAAATCAAGGCTTTTTTTTTTTTTTTTTTTTTTTTTTTTGGTTTTTCAAGACAGGGTTTCTCTGTGTAGCCCTGGCTGTCCTGGAACTCACTCTGTAGACCAGGCTGTCCTTGAACTCAGAAATCCGCCTGCCTCTGCCTCCCGAGTGCTGGGATTAAAGGCATGCACCACCACTGCCCGGCGAAATCAAGGCAATTTTTAAAAGAGTATAAGATTTTGAAATTATTTTAACCAGGGTGGTGGCCAAAGAGATTGAGATTCATGAATATGTACCAGATCTGTTTAAACTTAGAATTAATATTACTGGAAGATGGAAGAGTGGATATATGGTTAGTAACATTGAGACTGAAAGACTCAAACACAAGACTTGGAAGGAATCTTGAAAGTCTATTTGAACATTATCAGTGTTAAAGGCAAAGCCAATACTGTAGAGACAAATATGGAAGGCCTCAGCCCAGAGTAACCACTCACTAATGGAGACTGACTGCATGATAGAGTCCCTTAAATACACCAGTGTATATTGCTGAACATTGTTTCTCTTAGCAAAATACAGAAATAATCTGGTTTTTTTTTTCATTGCTGTTACAAAATAACTAACAAAACAAGGTTTATTTGGGTTGACAGGTTAAGAAGCGTTAACTTTCATGATAATAGGAGCATGAGTTATCTGGTCACATTGTAGCTGGTCTCCTGGGCCATGAAACAATATTGACTACACTCAACATGGGGTTTCCTTCCTCAAACTTCTCTGGAAATACCCCTAAAAACATACCCAGCAGGATTTTTCCTAGGCAAATCAAGTTAGCAAGATTAACCCTAACAAGTTCACCCCTTGTCAACTTGACATCCAAACACATTAAATCCTAACATTCCACCTCTGTCTCCTAAAGCCTCATGTTCATCTCATAAGGTAAAATACATTTATGTTTTAAAAGTCCCCAGTCTCAACTGTTACAGGGTTGTATTCTGTGATTCAAGACAATGTCTTAATTGTGAGTCCCTACAAAATCAAAACAATTATTTCCAATATTCAGCACAGAGCAAACATAGTAAACATTTACCTTACCCGGTGTGTGTGTGTGTGTGTGTGTGTGTGTGTAGGGGGGGGGGCTGGATAGAACCCAGCAAGGCAACCAACAAATCTAACATCTTAGGTGCATCTGGTCTCCAACAAGATTGGCTGACCCACCCTACAGTTCCACCACCTTCAGCAGAGAGCTTTGAGCCCCATCTTCAGATTATTCCAATAATGGCCCCACTTCTCAGAACCAACTTGCTGTACCTTTCATTATTATTCCAAAATTCTTGACAAAAACAATTCAAGTGTTTATTTTCTCTTACAGTTTGGGGCAGGACTGAGGAAACAGTTCATTGTGCAAAGCAGTCATCCTGGCGGATGTGCAAAGCAACTAACTGGTCACATCACATCCAGAGTAAGGAAGCAGAGAGATTAAAATTTGTGATTAGTTGGTTTCCTTCTTTCCCTATTCTGTCAGGGCTTCAACCCAGTAGTGAGTGGAGCTGCCCACACCCAGAGTGAGTGTTCCACCCCTAGTTAATCCTCTCTGGAAACACCTTTACAGACACACCCAAAGATTTGTCTCCCTACATGAATAAATCCACCCAAATTGACAGTGAAGATAAACTACCAAATAAAATAAACATTAAAAAATAATTGGTTAGATTGTTAGCATTCAAGAAGGATGAAAATTTTCATGAATATTGACCAAAAGGGGTGATCATATGTTACTAAACAAACAAAATATGGTGCAAGGGCATTCCTAGTAATATCAGAGAAGAGTTAACAAGTATTCTGTTTTAGTCTAGATTTATAGTTCAAACATGAATTTAAATCTTGGTTCCTTCTATGTGTGGTGAAGTTCATGTTTATTTTTATTTCTGAACAGATAGATAACCTGTTTTGATTTAGGGTTTGTTTTTCAGACAAGATCTTGCCATGTGGCCTTCACTAGGGTCCTCAAACTCATGGAAATTCTCCTGCCTCAGCCTTACAAGTCCTGAGATTACAGTTGTGTAGCACAATAATCAGCTTTATAATTGCATTTTTTGAAGACTGTTTTTGAAGACCTGTGACAAAAACAATTGAATTTGCAAATATGTACTGTGGTGTGTATATGTAATAAAGAGTTCATACACATGTACAATATATATATTGTATGTAGTATATATATTGTGTAATATATATATATATATATATATTAAATTCTAGAATATTCTCTTTCACTGAACTTTGTTTTAGTTCCTTCCATGTGAATGGTATATAAACTTTACTTCAGAAAATATCATAAGAAATTTTGGGGAGGACTAAGTTCAGAGCCAGGCTTACTCCATGACAGGCTGCAAACTGACAGTTTGGGAAACCAGGCCTACAATCTGTTTCTCAGAAATGAGAACCTGGATCCAGGAACCCGTAGTTGCCTACCACAGCCTCAGGCAACCAATCCCAGAACACCTTGTCATCTGGCCTGAAGAGTAGGTAGCTAGAATGAATAAGTGACCCTCCAGGGAAGATTCCAGAACCTAACCAATTGTAGAATTAGTCAGACCCCTAGAGATAAAATTAACCAAACAAGGTGAAAGAGCACATATCCCTGCCTGGAGTTCCCCTAACTAACAACAAAAGCTCTGCTTTTGAGCCCAATAAGCATCTCCATTCTCAAATGTGGAGACCTCTGCATGCAAGAAATTCAGCTGAATTTTGCTTTTGCATACTATTTGAGTCTGGGGTATCATTCTTCAGTGATTCTTGGACCCTAACATTTTGATGCTTAAATTTGGAAAGGACACATTAAAAACAGCAATGTCTTTCTAAATTAATATCACACTGCCTTGAAGAATGCAATAAATGTTAGTTTTTAAATAACAAAACCCAAATCCTGTTAAAGCATCTCAGTAGAAAGCATTCAAAAAGATTTTAAAAATCAAAGAGGTTAATTTAAAAAGGAAAAGGGAAACCTGGAACAGAGGGCTGTTATTGGAATGAAGCTACTGCTGAACCTTCATGAACATACTCTGGGAAGCAGGGGTGGGAAAGTCACAGCCTTACACATAAAAGGCGATAGTGATTGCAATCACTATCACTTGGAGAGCCACACATTTAGCAAGAGTCTCACAATTGGGCCCACAGTAGAGATGCAAAAGAGCTCATCCTGATCCATCTCTCACAGCTGAACTCTGCCCAAAGTGTAGAGATCCCTCGGAAAAGAAACAAGTACTAAGCAGACAGAAATCATATAATTGTTGAATATGTTGAATATGTCTACCACATAGATAAAGGAGTACCTACCCAATATGGGCAATTCAGGACACAGCAAGAAATTGAAAGAAGCACCCTTACCAAAGAGGGTGGTCCCATCACTGACTGACCAGCAAATTACAGAAGCACAGAGGAGGTTATCAGCAGTGAACACAGAATAAAGCAGGCATGAGATAGTGAAAGACTCAGAGATAACAACAGGCATGTACTTCAGGAATTGTCCAGTGAGGTAGTCAAGTGTCCACAGGAAAAGAAGCAACCCAGAGTCACTGCAATGTATAATTTTCATTAAGTTATAGGGTGCCACCTCCAGAGCAAATCATTCCACAAGTACAAGACCTCTGGGATCCATCTTCTTCCCTCGGTGGGGCTTCTGAAAATCAAGAGTTTGATGTTAAAATACAAATCGGATTAAGTGTAGAGGCTTCGGTGTGTTGGTTGGCATCTCTAAGACTAAGACAGTGTCTGACAGACCAGGTGCCCAGTGAGTGCTCTTACATGGCAACAGTGGGTCTGGTTCTGAGGCTGAGTCCCTAGGGAAGTTTAATGTGGTAAATAAGTTCATATACATTAGTTAAATATTAAAATGTGGTTGAATCTAAAAACGATACACATGAGATAAATTACTTGCATATTAAATTATTTTAGAGCACAATTTAAGATGTGACAATGGGTGAATATAAGCTTTAATAGTTTTTTGTTGGTGGTGGTGGTAGTTTGTTTTTTTGTTTGTTTGTTTGTTTGTTTGTTTGTTTTTTCAAGACAGGGTTTCTCTGTGTAGCCCTGGCTGTCCTAGAACTCACTTTGTAGACCAGGCTGGCCTGGAACTCAGAAATCCACCTGCCTCCACCTCCTAAGTTCTGGGATTAAAGGCGTGTGCCAGCTTTAATGTTTCTGAAACATGAAAATATGAGCCTCTTATTTCAGCCTCCACTGGTTTATTGGTTAATCAGAGATGCAAGCACAGGGCTGAGCTCATTCCCCCAAGCCCATGTGGAAATAATCAGTCTAGTGATATAGATTTGTAATCTCAGCAATGGGGACATGGGGGACAAGGATCCCCGAGGATCACTGACTAGTAATTCTAGCCCAATTTGTGAACTCCAGGAAATGAAAAATCCAGTCTCAAAGTACAGGGAGGGGAAGAGGAGAACATGATCAGGTATTGGGGTAGGGGTGGCAGGGAATGGGACTGAAGCCCCGAGGGCCAGCAGAAAGAATGGAAACAGGCAACTTCAGTAAGGGGGGGGGGGGGGGCTCTAGAATGTACTAGAGACCTGGGAGGTGAGAGACTCTTAGGACTCAAAGGGAGGGACCTTAGATGAAATGCCCTACAGAGCTCTCCAGTGGGGAGAGGGAACTTGTAGAACCCACTGCCAGCAGAAAGACAGGGCATCAAGTGGAGGGATGGGGTTGCCACCTTACCGTCAAAACTCTGACCTTGTTTCTGTCTGAAAGAACTGCAGGGTTAAAAATGGAGAAGAGACTGAGGGAAAGGAGGTCCAGTGACTGGCCCAAATTGGGATCTAGCTCAAGGGGAGGCTCCAAGGCCTGACACTATTACTGATGCTATGGTGTGCTTACAAACAGGATCCTAGCATGCTGCCTTCCGAAAGGCCCAACAAGCAGCAGCTGAAAGACTCAGATGCAGATATTTACACCCAACCAATGGACAGAAGCTGTCGACCCCTGTGGTTGAATTAGGTAAGAGCTGGAAGAAACTGAGGAGGAAGGCAACCCTATAGGAAGAGGAGCAGTCTCAACTAACCTGGACCCCTGAGATCTCTCAGACACTAAGCCACCAACCAGGCAGCATACACCAGCTGATATGAGGCCCCAGTGAGTGGGGTGGTCTGGTAAGGTGGGGATGGGGGGCGGGGACATCCTCTTGGAGACGGGGTGGGGGTTGGGGGAAAGGTATGGGATGTAGAACAGTCAGAGGGCGGACCAGGAGGGGGCTAAAGACTGGACTGTAAAAAAAAAAAAAAAAAAAAAAAAAAAAAAAAAAAAAAAAAAAAAAAAAAAAAAAAAAAAAAAAAAAAAAAAAAAAAAAAAAAAAAAAAAAAAAAAAAAATTTAAAGAAATTCTCTTTAATACAGGACAGTACATATTGCATGTTAGCCTTTTAGCCACTAGAGGGGAGTGTTGTTTCAGACGAACTAAGTCTACTCTTGGCAGATAGCAAAAGAACCAACAGGAAAAGAAGCAGGAGAACCTAGAAGTTACTTATTTGTAAGGTGAACAGCTAAAAAGTAGGTAACTCTAGCTGGAAAAAAAAAATGCCTCAACAAGGGAAGGGTTTCTGATATTTTGTTTAGAGATTAACCATCTTTGCCAATACATGTTCTCAGTGGGCATTCTCAGTTCTCAGTGGGCATTCTCAGTAAGCATTAGAGCCCGGGGAAATGACCTAGTGGATAGAACACTAGCCACTCAAAGGAAGACATGAGTTGGGATTCCCAGCACCTGAGTAAAATAAGCCTGGCTGCTAGGCTGGGGTGCGCAAGGCCATACCAGGCCAGAAGTCACAGTGGAAGATACCCCATGCTGAAGTCTGACCTCAACATAAATAAGCACCGACTCTCTCTCTCTCTCTCTCTCTCTCTCTCTCTCTCTCTCTCTCTCTCTCTCTCTCACACACACACACACACACACACCATACAAACAGCGGGGTGGAAAAAAGAGAGGGAGACAATAATGTAAATAAGTCAGATATTAATAAATGTAAAAATATTTGATGTAACTAAAGGGTGGCATATTTTCTTTGATGTATGAATTCCAAAATGCTCTTAAAATTTAAATATATCATTACACTAGAAAGTCACTCAGTGAAAATGTGAATTTGGTATGCACTTTCACCTGTGTGCTTACTTGGTTTTACATTTTTAAACTGACATTATCCTAGAAAAATATTTTACCAATATGAATTTGGAATTAGTCCAAAGTAAATAAGGCAATAGTTTGAGGAAGACTTAAAACACAAACTCATCCCTATTTTTTCCCAGCTGTGGGCATCTATCTATCTATTAGCTTAAATAAAACAAATTCAATGACAGCCAGACATGTGAAGAAATTAGCATTGCGATTCACGCAGATACTAACATGTCAGACTTTGCCTTTTCTCGGGTGTTCTGTAACCCCGAAGGCTGTTGAGTACTTTACAGAGTCGCAGAGCTGGAGAGGCAGGCCTAGGGGGCGCGGCGCCAGGTGATCCAGGCCGACACCGCCCTCCGCCTGCCCACTCGCGGCACCGCCCCTCGAGTTCCAAGGCGCGGGAGGAGCCCCGAGCGGCGTCGGGCGGCGCCTGTCCAGTCCCCGCAGCCTAGCGCGGGAGGCGGCGGGCGATGGAGAGCAGAGCCCGAGCCCCCGCCGTCCCCCAGCGCGCTGCGCTGCTACTCTGCAGCTGAGCCGGGAGGCTCCGGCCCCGTGCGCCAAACCGTGGCCCCGCCACAATGGCCGGCATTTGGGCGCCGGAGCACTTCGCCGAAGCGCACAGCAACCTGTCAAGTGCTACCGAGGACTGCGGCTCCGTGTCCGTGGCCTTCCCCATCACCATGATGGTCACTGGCTTCGTGGGCAACGCGCTGGCCATGCTGCTCGTATCGCGCAGCTACCGGCGCCGCGAGAGCAAGCGCAAGAAGTCTTTCCTGCTGTGCATTGGCTGGCTGGCGCTCACCGACTTGGTGGGACAGCTCCTGACTAGCCCGGTGGTCATCCTTGTGTACCTGTCGCAGCGACGCTGGGAGCAGCTCGACCCATCGGGGCGTCTGTGCACCTTCTTCGGGCTGGTCATGACAGTGTTCGGACTGTCCTCGCTCCTGGTGGCCAGCGCCATGGCCGTGGAGCGCGCCCTGGCCATCCGCGCGCCGCACTGGTATGCCAGCCACATGAAGACTCGCGCCACGCGCGCGGTACTGCTGGGCGTGTGGCTGTCTGTGCTCGCCTTCGCGCTGCTGCCCGTGATGGGCGTGGGCCGCTACAGCGTGCAGTGGCCAGGCACGTGGTGCTTCATCAGCACCGGGCCGGGAGGAAACGAGACGGACTCTGCGCGCGAGCCGGGCAGCGTGGCCTTTGCCACCGCTTTCGCCTGCCTGGGCTTGCTGGCTCTGGTGGTGACCTTTGCCTGCAACCTGGCGACCATCAAAGCCCTGGTGTCCCGCTGCCGGGCCAAAGCCGCCGCCTCGCAATCCAGCGCCCAGTGGGGCCGGATCACCACAGAGACGGCCATCCAGCTCATGGGGATCATGTGTGTGCTGTCCGTCTGCTGGTCGCCGCTGTTGGTAAGTAGTTGGTAGAGTGGGGGCGTTTGTAGCGAGCGATAAATGGAGAGAGACTTTCTGGAAGTGACTAGCACCCTGACACTCCTGCTGCCCCGGGTTGCAGCCTCCAGCCAATCGTCTTAACCGCTTGCAGAGCTTGCAAGAGCCAGTCTGGTCGGCCCGGGCTTGCCAGGCACTAGAGAAGACGCGAACAGCCTGGGCACAAAGGTGGGCAGATGAGGCTCAAGCCAGTGTAGACTGACCTTTGCCCCTTGCGTTATGAATGGAGATGTTATTACAACTCTAGCCCAACCTGTGTTTTAGTTTTAATCGCGCTGAGACAGTTCGGTACCCAAGAGCCAGGCAGGTCCACTCTCCTAAGGCTTCAGCTGCGCAGTCACTCATCCTCTCTGCGACTACCCTGGGCGCCAGCGCTAAAGGTTCTCAAGTAGCTACTGTCTGCCGGGAGGGGCGGGAAGGCACAGATGCTGCAGCCCCTGGGTAGTGTGTACACTGAAGTGGAGGACTCTCAAGTAACACCCCCCCAACACACACAATAACACCATTACTCTTTGGCGAGTGATCACTGGGGTCTTGTGTCCCCCATCCTTATGGGGAAAATCGCAGATCTATGCAATTCCAGAGATAGGAGCTAAGGGTTTCCCGGTCCTTGGCTCCCCATACATACTATCCATCACAGACTACCCAGAGGAAGCCGTGCTTCCTCATGCTCCCTATCCCCAACTCTCACATGGTGTTTTTGAGGTTTTCTTCTGTGTCACTTGTACCTAGAGACTTCTGTGGATAAGTGTGGTTTGATAATTCGTGAAGAATGGATGCTTATTTAGGACTCACACAGCCTGGCTTAATGTGCAGAGCAGGATCCCCATGGTGCGGCATAGTTATCGACCATTACATAGTAGACTCGATTCTCCCTCTCCCTCTCCCTCTCCCTCTC
Source organism: Uromys caudimaculatus (assembly GCA_028551405.1). NCBI lineage: Eukaryota > Metazoa > Chordata > Mammalia > Rodentia > Muridae > Uromys > Uromys caudimaculatus. The sequence goes on from CM052704.1 coordinate 125,556,103, forward strand.
CCTCTCCCTCTCCCTCTCCCTCTCCCTCTCCCTCTCCCTCTCCCTCTCCCTCTCCCTCTCCCTCTCCCTCTCCCCTGTCCGTCCCCTTCCCCCTCCCTCTCCCTTTCTCTCTCCTCCCCCCCTCCTCTCTCTCACACAGAACATTTAACAAATTTATCATTTCAACCATTTCATATGTACAGTTCAGTGAAGTCAGGGACATAATATTGATGTGCCACATGAGGTTAAATCTCCCTTGAAACCATTGTATGGTTCTTCTCTTTATTCACCCTCCCTGAGTATGACAAGCCTTAGAGATCCCTGCGGTGACTGGCCTGGGGCTGTACAGATAGGACAGTGTTGCTGGGACCTAACTGCCCACAAGTGGCTGAGTGGTCACTGTTCTCCAGGAGCTGGAGCATATGCTGATGTCATCACCATGTTTACCAGAACCAGCACCAATTTTAGACATTTACTGCTGTGGTTGAGGAATGGGGTGTAGGTGGCCAAGAAGAAGGAAATGAAGCTCCCAGAATAAACACTTCACTGAACCAGCATGGCTTTAGAGGCAAACAGTGTTCCAACATAGCATAACTGTCAGGAGTCCTGCCCTAGGGTCCAGAGCACAGAGAGATGCCCATAAAACACAAGAATGGGGTGACTGTACACTTGGATGACCCTACTTTGTTGTATTTTAGCTAACACTTTATACATTAATTTCTCATAAAACAATTAAAATGAATTCAACATGAGATTGTATCAGAGGAGAAATTCAGTTTCAAAATAGATATTTTTGTTTATTTCTGCATGTGTATGTGTATGTATGCTGTACATTCATGTGTGTGTGTGTGATCGAAAAAGAGAGCACACACATGGACGTGTACATGTGCTGTTAAGTGCCTTTTCATGTGGGGCCTAGAGGCTGAGGTTAAGTGTATTCTTTGATCATGTCTCACCTTTTGTATGAGGCAAGTTCTCTCACTGAAACTCAGAGCTCTCTTATTGCGTTAGTTAAGCTGGCCTGCTTGCTCCAGGGATCTCCTGTGCTTCCCATTCACTTTGATTACAGGGTTACTGTGGCCACCACACTTACCCAACACTTTATCTAGGTGCTAGTGATCCAAACTCCGGTCCTCATAGTGTGACAAGTGCTTTACCAACAGAGCTTTCTTTCCAGTCCGGGAATAGGCATGTTTTAAAAAATGGTTGCAATTTCTCTCGTGTACCATCAAAATACATATCAGCACATTATCAGAAACAGCTGTGGCACAAACTTGACTTTCCATTAGAAAGACATGAACAGCCCTTTTCTTGGTAGCTGAGGAGGCTACAGGAACCCCATGACCTGTGTTTTTACCTATAAATGTCAACATGAGAAATTGTCTTTGCACATTTTCTAACTATGAGTAAAAATGTGGACTTCCTACTTCTTTGGAGGAGTTAACATAGGATACTGATCTAGCATTCATACTCTTCTTGGCTGTAAATTTATCTTGTTTTGAAGTCTCTCGGATAATAATTGTTACTGTTACAAAAAAAAAAAATAGTTGTTCTCTTACACCTGTAAGAAAAGATGGACACCTGTTCTACCTCACATAATAACGCCCAGCTGCTGTCCCTTCACACCACACTTGTTCCCAGGCAGAGCACTAAGGCACTTTTCTCTCCTAGAAGCTTTGCCGATTACAAGACTTATAAGAAGTGAAGCTATCAAGGTGATGAAATCAGTAAGAAGTGTCCTGCTGGGTAGCTGGGCATTGTTTAGTCTGTGTTAGGTGTCAAATTACCGTATCATTGGCATCAGCCAATTGAGTCAGCAACCTACTGACTTATGATTGTTTTTTACCTTTCATGAGCCATGCCCAGCAAATAGTCCAGTTACTTGACATAATCGTCAGATTCCGAGACATGGGAGCTCTTAGGATGCTGCTCAGACAAGACCAGGAAGCCCTTTTGTGTTTGTGTAGCCTGGTGACCCAAAAAGCAGATGTAACTGATATACTGCAGTCACTAAAGAACAACTCAAAGCTATCAATACTATGAAAGACGGGGTCTGATGAGCAAACAGCTGTTCTTCTTCAGCTTTGGGTCTGGACACAGCAGTTCTAGAAGTGCTCAATTCCGAGTTAGCCACATCCCTTCTCATTGTCCACATATCTTCACAAGGAATACTTCAGTGGAGATGTATTTTAAGTGACGTTTGCTTTAATAAGACACACGATGTAGATAGTCTTGACTGATTATTTTAGGGGACAATATGATTGTACAGCATGTTAAAGTATTGTCCAACACCTAATTATTTCTGCCTTTAACTCCTGCCATGTTTGGGAAGGTGCTCAAGGAGAAATTACAATTCAGATATGCACCTTAGGAAGATTTGGCTGTAACTTGTTTTATGAGGTGAGAGTATTCAGAATTCATTGTATTCGTAGTTTGTTTCAGTATAATATACTGTTTGATTCTCTCCTCCCTCCCTCCATTTTTTATTTCTTTCTTATTCTGAGCACTAGTGATAGAACTGAGGGCCATGTGCTATAATTTGAATTGTAGATAGATTTAGATAAAAGCAGTCTAAGAGGAGCTGATGAGATGGCTCAGCTGTCAAGAGCACTGACTGCTCTTGCAGGGGACCTGGGTTTGGTTTCTAGTACCTACATGACAGCTTCAAGCTGTAACTCCAGTACCAGGGCATGCAACACTCTCTTCTGACATCTATGAGTGCCAGGCATGCACATCCTACACAGACATACAGGCAGGCAAAATGCACATACACATAAGAAAAAAAAATTCAGACTTCCACACTGAGTGAAACAACTGAAAAAACATAATGCAAGATAGGATGGCAGTCATGCCTTTAACTCTCAGAGGAAAGCCCCCCTGAAAGAGATTCCATGGCATGGCTTAACCCCGTGGCTGACTTCAACATATCCAGAAGCCCAGCCAGTGAGGACAGTGTACACAGTGAATCAGAGGGATACACACGCTATCACCTCAGATCCAACTTTAGTCCCCTAATGACAAAATGAAGAACTCCGCCTCGGGTGGCAGGCAGCAGCAGCACCTTCTGTATGAAGACTGATAAAACAGATTGTTAGCAGGCTCTAGTGTGTGGATGTATACAGGCTGGAAATTGGTGAGGCTGGCTGCCGCTTTATTTCTAGGTCAGTTTGTTAGGATAGAGTGAGTGGGAAGACTGGTTAGGGAAGAGAAGACTCTACTGCCTCGATGGAATCCTATGGGCCATGGCAGGGCTTCATGAGCTGCCCCTCAATTAGCTGAGTCCTCTAAGGCTGTCAGCCGCACCCACACCAAAATTCATGCCTGAGCTAGCACCCTATTAGAGCTAGAGTTACAGCCCAGGATATATCTAGCTCTGACTTTACTTTCAGTTTTGGTTGTGGTTTGCTTGTGACTTTTCGTTGCCTGGAGGCAGGGAATTCTAGCCTTAACCACAGCATAGGAAACCCTGTGCCCTCTGATGTGCAATGCACAGAGATGGCCCTTTTATGGATATAGTGCTCTAAGGGTGCTTTCATTGGGGAGAATCACCTTTCAGTGCATCCGCATTTGAAGTTTGGACAAGGGAAGTTGGTCTATGCTGTGTACTGATGGGGCTGAGTGCATAAGTGGGAGTGGATTCTTTGAATGAAACAGCTGGAGGCTAATATAAGCTAAAGATTAATGAGATAAAATCATAACTAAAAGATGTAGACATTTAAATTTGGGGTTTGTGAGAATTCAAATAATTCACTTCTTCTTAAGCACTTGAGGGATGTCAGATGGTCTACAGAATAGCAGAACTGTGAGCCACCATCCTTTCTCATTGAAAAGCTGCAAAGGTTAACCACACAGGCAAACACTCAGAAACATGCACGGCAAACATTTATAACAGCTTGTAGCTACCTTGTAGTGCTACAGGGCATTGAGGAACCATCGAGAGCTTAGCTTCCCTTGTAGAAGTCCCAACTGCCAGGACAGAAGAAGGCCATCCATACTCTCAGCAGGCACAGTGTTTTATAACCACACAGGGTTCCACTTTATGTCTCCATCCTGACTCTGAGGCCCCTAGCTGCCTCCTCCATATCCCAAAGTTCCTCATCATGGAGGTAAGTGGGCAGCTTGGACTTTCTTCTCACCAGCCATGACTCTCAAGAGTCTCCAGACAGGCTCTTAAACTCCTACTTCTCTCAGAGATTCAGACTTATACAACTAAAGATGGGAAGGGGATTTTTTTTTTCCTGAGTTCTCCTCCTAAGTATATCACAATAATCCAGGTAAATGCAACCATTCATTCTTTCAGGCTGTGGCAGATAGACAGTGTACAGCTCTTTCAGTGAGGGACACACGGACAGCTTGAGAACTGTGACCCAAGAGTGCTGTTGTCTTCACCGAGAACCTGTGCTCTCTGATTTTCCATTTAGCACTCCACAGCCCTTCTTGGGTTGCTAAGCCAGCCTCTGAGAAACTGCCATTAAAAGAGCCTCTCTCATCTTGGTTTCATGCTCTGTCCTCAGCTGAGTTCAGGCAAGTGCTTGACACCTGTGGGACTGTTTTATTTTTATAATTTTTTTTTTAACCATGAAACAAGGATTAAAAATGCCAGCCCATTTCACAGGATTGTAATGCAAACCGAGGTACGTACATGTGAAAATAGCAGGCGTGCAGGGCTTGAAGCTTTCCTTCTGAGCCTGGCAAACTGGTTCTTTTCCTTCATAAAGGAACATCGCCACAATGCCTCACTGGATGACCTCTATCTTCTGACTTATAGGACATTATTTTTTGTTTTGTTTTGTTTTGTTTTACAAAACTGGAAAGAGGCAAGTCATGTTTTACGGTTTCACTGACAAAACAAGCCAGAAAATGTGGTGAAGAGTCTAACATTTCCAAAAGGAGACAAAAGCAAGAAAAGCACCAAATTACATGCACATGTGTTCCTCTCTTGGATGCTGTAGTTCGTCGTCCCTTTCCTCTCTACATATCCAGGGTTGCCAGCCACTTTCATTCTCTTATCCCTGAACAACTGTCAGGAGGCTCCTTTCTATTAAGCTTGCTGGGTTCCACTTCTCCCTTGCAGGGCAGGGGCAGCCAGGACCCTGTGCTCTGGAGCCTGGCCCTTGCTTGTGAGAGCTGGTGGGATTCCTATCTGTAGTCAACATTCTCCACTTCAGCAGTCCCTCTCTGAATGGAAGGTGAGCTTGGGTCTCCACTGCTTCCACATCTTGTTATTGCCAAGAAGGCTTCTTTACACACACAGAGCTGACTTCACTGAGTGTACCCAGATGCTGCTGTAGACCAGGTTCTTCTGCACACTCCGTATGGATGGAGCCTGTAGAGTTAGCTGTACAAGTAGTCACAGACAGCAGGGCCAAACGGAGTCTCTACCACTGACTTAAAGACCAGAACTGAATTTGTATGTCTTAAATCAAACCACATGTGGGACTCTTGAGTTTTACTGTTTCTTGTGCTGACCAGGCACTTACACATGGTATTAACTGTGGAGTAGAGATAGTACATTCTGTGGTGTGCCCAGATAGTCCTTGGATGATAGCCATGACTTTCAGGGATGGGTCTCAGCACTTACTCAAAGTCCACACACTGCTTCAGCAATGCACACGTTGGCAGTTATCTGAATGACTAAAAATCTAAGAATTAAAGATGGGAGCAGATGAGCTGGGCAGTGGTGGTGCATGCCTTTAATCCCAGCACTTGGGAGGCAGAGGCAGGTGAATTTCTGAGTTCGAGGCCAGCCTGGTCTACAGAGTGAGTTCCAGGACAGCCAGGGCTACACAGAGAAACCCTGTCTCGAAAAACCAAAAAAAAAAAAAAAAAAAAAAAAGATGGGGGCAGATGGAAGTTTGACCATTCACCACCCAATTCTCCAAGAAGAAAGAAAAGTGGTTATTTACTTAGGTAAAAACCATGTCATAAAACATGGGTCATGTCAGAGTTGGAAACCCATTATATTCAGCAATTATTGATGGGGGAAAGTATGATTTTAAAAATACACTCTCTCATGTTGAATGGTGGTGGTGTATGCATGTAATTCCAGCACTTGGGAAGCAGAGACAGGCAGATTTCTGAGTTTGAGGCCAGCCTGGTCTACAGAGCAAGTTCCAGGACAGCCTGGGCTACACAGACAAATCTTGTCTTGAAAAACAAAAACAAAACAAAACAAAAAAAACCCAAATTAATAAGTAAATAATCACCCTCTGTGGTTTCTATAATGTTTCGTAAATGTAGGTTTCATAGGAGTGCCATCTTTCATGTGCCTTTTGAAACACTGAATAAATTTCACAGTTAAGGGTATATTGTTGTTACTGGGTGAGTCATGAAAACCTGACGCAGATATCTTGGTTCATACCTGAGATCCAAGCACTTGGGAGCAAGAAAGGGAGTGATTGTGAGTTCCAAACCAGCCTAAGCTAAGGGAGAAAAAAAATTAGACTTTGTCAAAAAATGATAACAAAAACCCCATCAAAAGAAAAGAAATAAGAGAAAAAAGAAAAGAAAAAAAGAAAAGAAATAGAAAGTTTTTTTGGGGGGGGAAGAGATCCCTTTTTCAAGTTATGAATGAGAGTTATTAGGCAAGATGATGCCTTGATGGGAATTCTCAAAATATCAACTTGGTGTATGGCATTTCCTGGTGGCTCTTGTTGCCTGCTGCTGTACCTGGGCCAGCCTTCAGGCAGATCAAGGACTCTCTCTCTCTCTCTCTCTCTCTCTCTCTCTCTCACACACACACACACACACACACACACACACACACACACACACACCACCCTCCTACACCCCCTAGGCTAGGGTGCAATAAAAGGGGCCCACAAAAGCACTCATCTGTTTCCTTTGTCACTTCTCGGAAGTCCCCTTATCATGCTGCTCCTCCCTCATCGCATCAGTAAGACTCGTTGGTTCTGACTTCCTGTGGCACTGAACAGATAAGTGTGTCCCTACTGCAGATCAGTATGGGTTTCATGGTGAGGGCATCTGGCACATGTCTGAGGGAGAAGTGCTGAAGCCCATATGTAATAGATACAACTGCATGTTCTTTTACCCAGTTGTTCTGTATTTACTGAACACTTAACTGCCATCTTCTCACACTGATGGTTCTGGTGATACCCAGTCATGAGACTGGTTCACACATGCAAGGGTTAGGCAGCTGCACAGTTGGGTGGCATTATCATGTTGTATTCCATATGAAGGCATTATGGTGTTTGAGTGTGAATCCTGCCCAGCCTGTACACGGCAATGATGGTAATGGATAGGCACAGCGTTTTCCTTCATGGAGCTTTTGGTAGACAGCTACACCTATTCCAGTAATCCAGCATAATCAGTATCACAGAGCTTTGAGTTACATGATCTGAGGACTAACAGAGCCCTCCGGTCCAATGATAAAGAAAATGCACCAGTTAGAGGAACCTCTTTCCTCTCAAGGGTTTCTGAAAAATACAAGAAAAAAGTTGCTTGGTACAGCAGTGGTGTTGGGGAGGGTGACAGCAGGAAACCAAGTGACAGAATGTCAAGGCATGCTGCAGTCTAGTCAGACAGAAGTGGGAGGAACCTTGACAAGTGGCTATGGAGTTAGAAATAAGAATTCCCATGGCTTCCTGGGTACATTGTGTTGCCTCCTTGTAAACCAAGGGATTCACATAAAATCGCAGAACTTAGACCATGTAGTAAAGCAAAACATCTCTTTGATCTCTCCCTGGAAATTTCTTGGTGAAAACCAAGTTTTGTCTGAATACCTTTCCTTAGAAAGTGTTTGCTACTTTTCAAGAATAAAATGAAAGTTCTCAAAACTGAACATTGTGCAAGACGGTTTGCACATAGGTGTTTCCTAATGTCTTATGACCTTCCCAAGTGTTGGGCATCAATAGCTCTAGATCACAGATAATGAGTAAATGAGATACGAAGGGGCGGGACTAGAGTCAAGGGGTGGGGCTAAAGTCAAGCTGGGAGGTCAAGGGAAGGCTTGGGTGGCCTAGCTCATCCTGGGTTGTTCTTTCTACCAGAAAAATCTCCTTTGCCCTAAATCAGTTGAATCAGAATCTACACCTGCTCTTGGATTTGAATACTATTCCTTGGTCTTATAGAACAAAGCTAACTGTTACTTTTTATATTGTTAAGATATCTCATTGTAAAAACTGACAGCTTGGTCTCTGCAGTATTTAGACAAATGGTGAGCCAATCAACATGTATCCTAGCACCTGACTGTGGATATGAAATTTCTGCTGCAGGGTTAGTGGATCCCTAACAGGCATTCCAAGACATGGGACAGACATAGAGGAACTTGGATACTTTAATTCAGAAAAGCCAACTTTCTGAAAAGAAGAAGAAGAAAGAAGAAAAGGAGGAGGAGGAGGAGGAGGAGGAGGAGGAGGAGGAGGAGGAGGAGGAGGAGGAGGAAGAAGAAGAAGAAGAAGAAGAAGAAGAAGAAGAAGAAGAAGAAGAAGAAGAAGAAGAAGAAGAAGAAGAAGAAGAGGAAAATTCTCAATGTGCTAAGCCCAGGAAAACCAACTGATGATAAAAACAAACAAGCTGATGATAAAAAAAAAAAAAAGACAGATCAAAATATTAAGTTTAAGGTTTTGAAGTAATTGTATCTAAGAACTAGGAAGTACACACATTCTGAGAATTTTTAGAAAGCATCTCAAGTATGCTTTTCAAAGGCCACCAAAGGCCAAAAGCAACTCTGGTTTGCCATGACTCTTCCCTGTTAGGGTAAACCAGTGTTTCACAGTCCCAAAGAAGAGGACGATGTGCATAGTTAAGAGTTTACCTGGAAAGGGGGAAACATTTGAAATGTAAATAAAGTATCAAAAAATTAAAATAAAAAAAAAGAGTTTAAAGTAAGATTCTTCACACTTGGCTCAAGATAGTTTGGTTGCCATGAATCACAAGTGTTGACCAGACAAAGAAAGTAGAGCATCACAGGCCTCACTGGTGGCAGGAGTGGGTGGGGTAGGGTGGGGTAAAACACTCACTTTCTAGGAAGTGTAGTCTGGAAGAGTCCACCCTGCCCCCATTGTACTGTGACCCTAGACAATGATCCTCAAGCCTCCCCTGCAGTATAGAGATGGAAGGTTGGGTTAGGTGGGGCTAGGAGATATTTTCATGGAAAGAATCCAAGTCAGTCCATTCCACATTGAAGAAGACTCTGAAGGTGGTTAAAGAAGCCCAGTTCAAAACTGCTGGGTAAAGGGTTTCCCCATGTCAAGGTGATCTGCGCCTGTCTTCAGGGAAAGCCTGTACTGTTTACTGTCATTTTAAGCAACTGGAGTAGTAAGGTGGGAAGACCTGACAATGAGGGGTGGAAAGACCAACAGTTCCAGAAGCTGGGTCCTTCTGCTACTAGACTTGAAGAGCTGTCTATTTGAGAAATACTCAAGGGAATGCACATTCGAGCCACCTTTAATACACACCTCTTGGTCACTCCCCCTGACTCCTGCCAGGAAGACAACTGATTCTGGTTGTAACAGGACAAAATGCAAGAGTACTTCAGAGTGGAGTTTCCCTCTGAGATAGAGAGGTGACCCATACAAATTCACAGCTTCTCACTTTCTGTCCTGGCAGATGTGACTTCGGGAGAGTACACTGTCTCCATTTTCAAAGAACATGGCTTTATTTTCCTCTCAAAGTTGGCACACACAAAACTCCAGCACCTGACAGTCACATGACTCTTGGGGAGCCCCTCCCCCACCCTGCTTCTGAGGACTTTCCTGAGCTCATGGCTAGAGGAGGGCTGAGGTTTCCACTTCACAGATGTTCACATTGTTGCATGCGAGTTACTATGCTACAGCCTGGTAGACCAATCCCATGGACCTTGTGTTTGTAGGATTGTAGCCTGCACAATGCATCTCTAGAGAAACTTGAGGTTGTAACAAAACTTATTTTCCACCGTCACTTTTCATAAAATGAAGCTGAGAACTGTTAAGAATGTATCTATCATGAAACTGTGAATAAAGCCTAGCAATGTGGAGTGGAGGGGGTGAGGCTTCTTGGATTGAACTTTCAGGAAAAATGCCTCTGAAAGTCCTATTTAAGCTGGGACCAGGAAGACCAGAAATACCAAACTGTAGTGATTCATCTTCATGGTCAACTTGACTGGATTTAGACTCTTCTAGAAGGCTATATACCCAGAGGCTTTATCTCAGGTTGGTGGCTCTATCCTGTGGTCTGGAATTCTAAACAGAATACAAAGGAGAAAAGGAGGAAGTGACTCGGTCTCGAGCACTCACTTCCTGATGCCATGTATGCTCCTATCATGATGAACATGTCCTTAAACCCTGAGTCAAACTGAATCTGTCCTGTCTTCAATTTCTTTTGTTGGGTGTAGTTTGTTACAGCATCAACAAGAGTAACTAACACACAGGTATTAAGCCCTTCACAGGGCCAGAGCTCTGGGCTGAGAGAATACACTCTTTCCTCCTGTTTTCAAGAGGTAGAAAGAGCCAGCATGGCTGGAGTGGGGGGAAAAAAAAGCATAGAATAGGCAGAGCGTACACACACATACACACAAGTTCTTGTGAGCAGTTAGTTACCACATACTCCAGCTCCTCTGTCCCAGAAAGCTGACTCTGATCAGACCTATCCACAAATGGCTTTCCTGACTCCCTGAGAGGGAGGTGGCTGCTCTAGTTCTAGCTCATGGGTGCTAAGTCTGTGGGTTTTATTTTGTTTTGTTTTTATTTTTGTTTTGGTGGGGGGGAGGTGTTTCCCTTCTGAGACTTGACTCAGAACAGTCCCTCAGAGACACACAGGCTAGCAAAGTTTACTTACAAAGCACTACCCTCTCCTGAGACACTTGTTCCTCCACATAAGATCCAAACTGAGTGCATCTGTAATTGAGGCCTCTGCAGAGGCTCTTGATTGCATTTGTGATTAAACTAGCTCTCAGGATCATCCACTTTCTTCCAAATGGGGAGTGACCCACAAGTTCATATTCCATTCATCTCAAATAGGGATTGTCTGACCGAAAACAACAGACGCTTATTGAAAACCACCTTAAGCAAAGACAACAAACGAGGGGCCAGGGCAAATGCCTGGCTCCAATAAGAGCAGGACTGTCAGTTGCTGATGTGGCTGGAGACAGCCTTCTTCGTGTATCTCTGACTCTGGTATCCTGCCAAGTGTCCAAATCCCCAGTTCAGGCTCCACTTCTCAGGAGCCAATCTCAGACATCATTGCTCAGCTTTGCTTACAGCTTCAGGCTGCTAGGGCTATATTTACAGTCTGCAACTGGGGCTTTTTAAAAAATTTTTTTCCACAGTAACACAATATTTCAGTGGCTACATCATCCTGAAGCACCATTCAAACTCTCTCTGTCTCTCTGTCTCTCGTTCTTTCTCTTTTCTGTTTTGCTCTGTTACAAAGAATAACTAAAGATGACAAAAAACCAACCAAAAAAAAAAAACCTGCACCATCTTCAAAGATTTAATGTGAGTTTTCCAAAGCTATGATAAAGGAGTACAGCTTGGGAATCCACCAGAAGTGAGTGCAGAGTCTATTCAGAGGCTGAGGGAGACTCTAAATGCTCAAAATTGATCCTCAGTGTCATAGGGAGGATGTCATTAAAGGAGAGAAGTTCTTGATTTTTCCACAAGGGGAAACTTGTAGTTTGTGTCCCCTTGATAAGTTGGTGGCTGTGCTAAGGCCAATGTTCTGGATGGTAGACTTTTTTTTTTTTTTTTTAATTACTTAGTAATAGTTGCCCCCTCCAAGGTTAGCCTGGATCTAGAAGTAAATTTCTTTTTTTTTTCTTTCTTTCTTTTTTTTTTTTGGTTTTTCGAGACAGGGTTTCTCTGTGTAGCCCTGGCTGTCCTTGAACTCACTCTGTAGACCAGGCTAGCCTCGAACTCAGAAATCTGCCTGCCTCTGCCTCCCAAGTGCTGGGATTAAAGGCGTGCGCCACCACTGCCCGGCTGAAGTAAATTTCTTAACATTAGCTTTTGTTCTACAAAAGACATGAGGGAAATTCTGAAGCCCTTTCCTCTGGCATTCACTTCTAATTAAATTATGCTATTGGTCAGTGTCAGGAAACGGGAACATCTTCTGACTTCAGAGCCTAGTCACCTCCCTAGACTTGGCTCCAGCAAGCGAACAGCAGAATCTTGGGACAATGTGAGGTCAGAAGTCAGAGAGAAGCTGGAGGCGTGTCTGCTGTTGGCCATGTAGGCTCCCTCATCAGAAAATGTTTTCTGCACACTGTAGATGAACACGCATTCCTGAAGATTTGGGGGAGATTGTGTCAAGGGGTCAGCAGAAGCACCAGGCACTCTGCCTCTGTTTTTAGAATGGGGAAAGAGGAAATCTCCTAAAAGCTGTTTATGAAAATAACAGAGTTCTTTTCTATCACTGAATCCATGCTCAGAAACATTAGCATGTAGCGTGGCTGTCTTAGAGCTGTATGTTGGCTGGGGAAATGAAGTAGCAGAGGACAGTGAAGAGAGGCAGGCAGGAAAAAAGGACTCCTGTGTGCCGAGTGCCTCTCTGTCAGGCTTGAGAGAATCGCCCTTCATGGTATCTGCTTTAACCTTTACAAAGACAGGTCCAGAGTTTCCATTTCCATGATTTCAGCCGCATTCATGAAGTTTCAGATTACAGACCTTTCTGGAACAAACTCCTAGTAATTGGTAGATCAGAGGCTTTTATACATGCTGTCTTATCTGTCCCCCCACCCTTTTTTTTTTAGCTTGCTTAACACTTTCAAATATTTTAGGCAAGAATAGTAATGTGAAAAAAAAAAATCACAGAATCTGTGCAGGCCAGCCACCCACCATGTTTAAAGACTCCTGGGATATCAAACAATTTGTTAATTGATTGGTATTCTTAGGGACACAGGATTCTCAGGAACATAATTTGAAGATCCCGTAGAGGGCGGTGAAAGTTTTATCTAACAGTAGTCTGTTAAAAGGTTCCATTTCCTCACAATGCCTTGCAATGTAGAGAGGCTTCTCGGTATAGGTGTGGCATGAGCTTCATCCAGTCTTCGTGTGCTTTAGGCTTTCACACAGTGACAAAGTCTTACTAGGTCAGTGTGTTTCAGCTGGTAGTCTCAAATATTCTTCTCACTAAAATATTGATAAAGCTGGTTCCTGGGACTCTTTGGTTAGGGGAAGGTGTCTCATTGTGGTCAGAATTAGAGAGGCTGCTTGACACTTGCCATCTTCCAGCATGATAGAGCACAGCTGGCATTTCATCATTTTCTTCTCTTGTGGAGAAGAGAAACTGCCTCAGAGAAGCCTGGTGTGGTCTCAGTGGCTGCAGCTCGGGATCAGGGCATGGTCTTTCTCTACCCTCTTAGCCACAGATTAGATTCTTTAATCGCATAGCCTTGGCTTTGGCCATGCTTTCATCCCATGCCTCTCTTGCACACTCACGTCATTCATGAAAAACTCTGAGTTTCAAAAATAACTCACACAATTTCACACAGAGACAAATGTTCTTCCTCTTCCCAAATTCTTCAAACTATCAGCTGGGTTTTTTGTTTTGTTTTGTTTTGCTTTGCTTTGTTTTTTGTTTTCCTTCTATGGGCATGGCACTTTTCCCGAAACCTGGGAATGATTGACATGCCCATTCCCTCTACTCCTTAGATGCAAGTGTTATTTACTTTGACAGTGAAGAGAGAGCCCTCCACTGGCCAGTACTTGCTTTAAAGGACCCAACCTGTGCATGTTGTACACAGTCTGTCTCATTTTGTCCTGCCAACTATACCATGTACAGATGAAGAAACAGCTTTTGATATATTAAGACACTTTTCCAGGTCACAAAGACAAGAAAAGGAAAACTAGCCTTCAGATCAAATCTGTCTGGCTTTATTGCCTCTGCAGTTAAAAGACATGGTCTCCCTCTTGTCAATATCCCTGTGTTTGTTTGGCTCACTGTAAAGTATAAACTGCTTAAGAGTGGAGATCATGCATAACTGATGGTGTGGCCACAAAAGACCCTCCATAAATGATTGTGGAGTAAATGAAAAGGGGGGTTGTAATGCACTGAAAGGAGGCAAGTTTTGGAATCAAAGATTATCAACAAATCCTCATTCAAAGTTTTACATGTACTAGGTGGTTTTTAATATTGGTATCAATACTGAAACATGGGTGGTAGCAATGCCTTTATCTTTGTTTTCCTGACTAAACAACATGCTTTAGGGACTACATCCTGTAAATGGTATTTAGAGAACCAAACTACAACTTTTATTCCAAAGCAGTAACTCCACTTGACTATAATGAATGACTGTCCAGATGCCACAGCAAGGTTCATGAACACTTTAACAACAATAGTATACCTTCTTTTCTGCAGTGGCTAATATTGCTTCAATTTTGTTACATGTAATAAAAACTCTTAGGAAGACAAAAATACCTTTAGAATAGATAAGAGGAGGAGAAACAATGTTGCTTTTGCAATAGGATTTAATTAGAAGCAGCAGTGAGCAATAGAAAACAGCTGTTCCGCTCCTGGAATCCAAGGATGAACAATGAAAAGGGGGTCTGGAAAGGTACTCTGGGGATTCAGTAACAACAGAGAAACAGTGAATAGGTCAAATGGAGCTTGGTGCTGGGAGGACACTGAGGAGATTCACTCACAATAAATGTTGCTCTCACAATAAAGCACAACTCCAAGTCCAGATTCATAGCATCTCCTGAGCTGGTGTACCCAAGGTCTTTGCATGGACATTAGGGACCAAGGCTTGCCTGACTGTTTTGAAGTTCAGTGTCTGATTAATCCATGGCCTTCTTGTGGGCAGGTGGTAGCTAGCATAGGCTTCTCAGTACCCTTCCCGTGCTGGAGTAATGGCTCATGGTACAAGAACACTGCTGTGCAAGCTTGGGTATCTGAAGTCAGCTCCTCAGAACCCTGTAAAAGGTTGTGTGTGCCTGTGTGTCTGTGACTCCAGTGCTAGGGATGGGGTTGAAGACATAAAGATAGCTGGGGCTTGCTGAACAGCAGCCAGACTGAAATCGGCAAGCTTCAGGTTCAGTGAAAGACATTGTCTTGATGTATGAAGCAGAGAGACACACCCATGCTCATTCAAGCAATCCTAATTAAACTCTGTAGGTCATTAAAAAAACTGATGTGAAATTAGGATGGACACTTGTTGGTAAGAAGGGCTCAGAGTAAGTGAGGTGGGGAGTGGTACAGAGGGCAATGGGGATGAAGACAATAAATTGCATGGTATGTATACATGAACTGTCAAAGAATGAATCACACTATTCTGTAAAGAGTTTCAAAGAAGAGGGGTTCTTTCTTGTTTTCTTTTCCTCTTCTTTTTTTAGACATGGTCTCATTATGTATCCCTAACTATCCTGGAACTTGCTACACAGATAGACCAGACTGGTCTCTAACTCACAGAGACCTACCTGCATCTACCTCTTGAGTGCTAGAATTCAAGGCATAAACCACCACAGCCAACCACTTAGAGGATTTTGTTCTTATTTATTAGTGTGTCATTCCTGACCTAAAGACATTTCCATGGCCAGGACACCAAAAAGCAAAATGTAAAACATCTCAATACATTTTAAAATCAATTACATGTTGAAATTAGCATTCAGGTACATTGAATAAAATGAAATAAAATTAAATATTTTTTAGATAAAATCTGAGTTTCTTTTTATTATTTGAAAATGAGTCTAGTAGAAGGCTGAAATGTGTACTCTGGCTCACATTTGCTGCTTGAATTCTATTCCTACCCTGTAGTACTACATTAGGCTTGTGGGTTTGTACTTCCATTATTTTAACAGAGAAACTCCTCCAATAAGTCTCTTTAGACAAGCATAAAATTCTGCTTGAATGAGCTCAGATATGTCCACCTCCTCTTCTCCCTGTTCCTGCAAAACCATTCCTGAAAATATCAACATTACAATGTATTCTGAATTTGCCAAAAGCATTTTCCTTGATATAATAGTATGGATGATTTTGTAATTGCCTGCTTAAGCTCTGCCTTGAGAGGATAAGTGCTGTGGTAAGAATGGATTTCAGAGTTCATATTTCAAGGAAGGAGGGAGGGAGGAAGAGAGGGAGAGAGAGGGGAGGAGGACTCAGGTGATGGAATATCTTCTTTCCTGGGAGCCTAAGATTCTTAGGCAGTCAGAATTTAAAAGAATAAGTTTCTCCCTTATATGACTAGGCTGGTGCTGAACAAAATGGTTTTAATTCCAGTGAAGCCATGGGCACAGAGAGACTTACCAACACAGCAAACATAGATGAAGAATCATTGAGAATGTTCATCTTCTATAAATTATACCATGTGTAAGTCTTTCTCGAGTTTCTCAAACCTGGTATACAATTATTAAGTGCTGACCATAATTTAGTGATGTTTAAAGATTTAGTGATGTTGTAAGATGTTTCAGATTTCCTGAAAAACAAACAAGATTTTCCATGAGTACCTGAAGTTTACTATTCATTATAGAAATATCAAATGTCCGTTGGCTTCCACTTGCCACCCATCTAGTGACCAGAAGGAAATGGTGACAGTGGGAACATGGCAGGGTAGAGGACAATGGTTAGAATGGGACCCTAGAAGGCTCATCATCCATTGTTTCCTTCTCACTGCAATTCATAAACTGATGACAATGAAGATATGTTTGTGCATACAAATAACTAGCATAATAAAACAGTAACCAGCACATGAGACTTACCCAAAGTCCGTGACTAAGACTCAGTTTACCAAATGCTTTATCTGTGAGTGAAGTAGGTTACAGCTTCTTTGAGCATTGGCATCTTTGAGGCTGGTATCCCTAAAGGACTGTCTTCATTTCCAATATCCCCAAAAGGACAGGGCACTAAAAAATGTTTGTCAGCAGCTATGATTTGGGTCAATCAAATTCACAGAGCAAAAGGAACACTAGAAACTGAACGCTCTTTTAGCATTAAGGAAACCTCAGCCACTGAGACACTTTCCACCCCTTAAGATGTGGCTCTGACCTTGAAGGATAACTCAACCCCTGCTTACAGTCAACAGGACTGGAGTTAATATGGCCAAAGCTGGTAAATTCCATGGTGTGTTTGGTGTTAGAGAAAAGAATGACTTAACTTGGTGTCTGGAAGTCCTGATGTCCTTGATGACTTTAAGCCGAGCTGGCAGGAGGATTTGGAAACCAGTTGGATTGTAAGGGTGGATACTGTGGTATGAACACCCCTCTAAAATCCGTGTGGCCATTGTCACAGCATTTAGGTGGGATTAGAGGGGATGAATGAGGTCTGAGGGGACCACTGACCTGATGAATTAAAGCTGTATCATGTCATTAACAGGTTCCTGATGAAAAAGACCAGGACAACTGGTTTGCTCTCTGACTGGAATGACTTTGTTGGCCTTTCCTCCATCTTCTCTAGATTTTAGTGCAATGCTCTTGAACATCCTAGGCCAAACCACAGGCCAGTAGCTAGGGTTTATGAGTAGCCATATCAGTTACTCTTCTATTGCTGTGGTGAAACACCATGACCAAGGCAGGTTATAAAAGGAAGCTTGGGAGCTTGCTTACAGTTTCAGAGTGTTAGTCTGTGGTCACCATGGTGGCGAGCATGGCAGAAAGCAAGCAGACATGGTGCTGGAGCAGTAGCTGAGAGCTCACATCTGACCCACAAACAGAAGGCAGAGGGAGACTGGGCCTTTTGAGGTGGGGTTTTGAAACTTCAAAACTCACCCCCAGTGGCATACCTCCTCCAACAAGACCATGGCTCCCAGTCCTCCCTGAACAGTTCCACAAATTGGTAACCAAACACTCAAACATATAAGCCTATGGGGTCCATTCACATTCAAACCACCAAATGACCCAAGCTATGTTATCTTATTATAAAAACAGAAAACAGACAGAGGTGGTGTGTCACTTCTCAGACTATGTTGGGTACATACTGGTGTATGTACATACATATGCATACATACATAGGTGTTGTAATATATGGGCTTGTTTGTGAGTGATGTGTGTTGTACTTGTGCCCAGTGCTCTTATGGTAATGGAAGGGTTCTGACATGAAGTACTAAGATTTGACAGTGAGTATCCATACTAAGGATGGCATCATCCATAGCATATCTTCTGCTTTTTCCTTGGGGAGTATTTTTGAGGAAAATGCTAATACGTAAGTAGAACATAGAAATTCTCCTAATGACTCAAGATGTTTTATTTTAAGCATATGCTTTTTTTCTTATTCTCCAGCCCCAACTTACCAGCTTCAAGTCTACTTCAAGTCTACTACTGTGACTGTGATTGAAATTCCAGAAATTTCTATTTAAAATTATGAGTGATAAGAAGAGGTACTTATGGCCCATCTGAACCCTGAGTGAATAACTCTCGGAAGGAGGGAAGGAGGGAGGAGGAAAGGTGAACTCCAGGCTCTTTACCACAAAATGAAGAGCACACACTGTGTCTGCTCTTGGCTATCATTCATTTAAAAATGTAAAGATTTCTTTATCCTCAGAGTATTATGCTGCTCTGTGGGTCTTTGCCATGATACACGTAAAAGTCTTCCAAATAGTGTATTTTATTCTTTTTTTTTTTTTTTTTTAGGGTGCCAACCGATAACTCAAATTTTAAAAATCTAGCATTTTTTTTATTCATTTAAATGAATATTTAGTCATTGTGCATTGAGACCTGGATCTCTTTTTCCATTTATTTATTTATTTATTTATTTATTTATTTATTTATTTATTTATTCACTTTACATCCTGATAGCAACCGCCCACCACTCCTCTTGGTGCCCTACCTCATACAACCCCTCCCTCTTCCTTTTCCTCTAAGAAGGAGGAGCCCCCCTATCACCCACCCTGGCACCTTAAGTCACTGCAGGCCTAGGCGCATCTTCTCCCACTGAGACTAGACAAGGAGGCTCAGTTAGGAGAATGAGACCCACAGGCAGGCAAGAGATTCAGGAACAGGCCCAACTCCAGTTGGTGGGCCTGCATGAAGACCAAGCTGCACATCTGCTACATATGTGAAGGGGACCTGTATCTAGCCCATGCTTGCTCTTTGGTTTGTGGTTCAGTCTCTGGGAGCCCCGAAGCATCCAGGTTAATTGACTCTCTTGGTTTTCTCGTGGAGTCCCTATCTCCTCCAGCTTCCTCAATTCTTCCCCGCAGCTCTTCCACAAAACTACCTAAACTCTGTCTAAAGTCTGGCTGTGGGTGTCTGCATCTGTTTCCATCGGCTGCTTGGTGGAGCTCTCAGAGGACAGTTATGCTAGCATCCTATTGCAAGCACAAGAGAGTATATCATTATTAGTGTCAGGGACTGGTTCTTGCCCATGGGATGGGTCTCAAGTTGGGTTAGGCATTAGTTGGCCATTCCCTCCATTTCTGCTCCATCTTTGTCCCTGCATGCCTTGTAGGTAGGGAATATTTTGGGTCGAAGGTTTTGTGGGTGAGTTGCTGTCCTTATCCCTCCACTGGGAGTCGTGCCTGGCTACAGGAGGTACCTACTTCAGGCTCCATATCCCCCACTGCTAGGAGTCTCAGCTAGAGTCATTCCCATAGACTCCCTAGAACCTCCCCCTGTCCCAGGTCTCTGGCACATCCTAGAGATGCCCCTCCCCAAAGATTATTTCCATTCTCTCTTCCCTGCTCTCCCTATACCTGATTCCCCTACCCAGTGCCTCTCGCCATCCTCTCTTTCACCCAGTTCCCTTCCTCCACTCACCTCCAATGACTATTTTATTTCCCCTTCTGAGTAAGAGTCAAATATCTTCCCTTGGGGCCTCCTTGTTATTTGGCTTCTTTGGATCTGTGGATTGTAGCATGGTTATGCTGTACTTTATGGATCATATCTACTTCTAAGTAAGTACATACATAATTAAGTCCCTTTGGATCTGGGTTACCTCACTCAAGATGATATTTTCTAGTTCCATCCATTTGTCTGCAAAATTAATGATGTCCTTGTTTTTAGTTGCTGAGTAGTATACCATTGTATATGTGTAGATATACACATTTTCTTTATCCATTCTTTAGTAGAAGGACATCTAGGTTGTTTCCAGTTTCTGGCTATTATGAATAGAGCTACTATGAACATAGTTGAGCAGGTGTCCATGTGGTATGTTGGAGCATCTTTGGGTATGTGCTCTGGAGTGGTATAGCTGGGTCTTGAGGGAGAACTATTTCCAATATTCTGAGAAACCACCAAATTGATTTCCTAAGTGATTGTACAATTTTTACTCCCACCAGCAATGGAGCAGTGTTCCCTTGCTCCACATTCTAACCAGCATGTACTGTCTCTTGAATTTTTTATCTTAGCCATTCTGATGGGTATAAGATGGAATCTCAGGGTTGTTTTGATTTGCATTTCCCTAATGACTAAGGACATTGAACATTTATTTGAATGTTTCTCAGCCATTAGAGATTCCTCTGTTGAGAATTCTCTGTTTAGCTTTGTACCCCATTTTTTAATTGGTTTATCTGGATTGTAAATGCCTAACTTCTTTATATATTTTGGAATTAGTATAAAGTTAGTGATGATGTTTTCCCAATCTGTAAGCTCCTGTTTTGTCCTATTGACAGTGCCCTTTGCCTTACAGAAGCTTTTTCAGTTTCATGACGTCCCACTAATTATTTATTGATCTTAATACCTGAGCTATGGGTGTTCTGTTCAGGAAGTTGTCTCCTGTACCAACACATTCAAGTCTATTCCCCACTTTCTCTTTTATTAGATTTAGTGTATTCAGTTTTAGGTTGATGTCTTTGATCCATTCAGACTTGAGTTTTGTGCAGGTGATAGATATAGATTTATTTGCATTCTTCTACATGTAGACTGTCAGTTAAACCAGCATTATTTGTTGAAGGTGCTTTCTTTTTTTACAGTGTATGGTTTTGGCTTCTTTGTCAAAAATTGAGTGTTCATAGGTGTGTGGGTTTGTTTTTGGGACTTTGATTTGATTCCATGGATCAACCTGTCTGTTCCTATACCAATACCATGACGTTTTTATTACTATTGCTCTGAAGTACAGCGTGAAGTCAGGGATAGTGATACCTCCAGAAGTTCTTTTATTGTTCAGGATTGTTTTAGTTATCCTGGTTTTTTCTTTTTCCATATGAAGTTAAGAATTGCTCTTTCAAGGTTTGTAAAAAATTGTGTGGAAATTTTTATGGGAATTGCATTGAATCTAAAGATTGCTTTTGATAAGATGACCATTTTCATTATGTTAATCCTACAGATCCATGAGCATGGGAGATCTCTCCATCTTCTGATATTTTCTTCGATTTCTTTTTTCAGAGACTTGAAGTTCTTGTCATGCAGGTCTTTCACTTGTTTGGTCAGAGTTACACCAAGATATTTTATAGTACTTGCGGCTATTTGTGAAGGGTATTGTCTCCCTAATTTCTTTCTCTACCTGTTTATCATTTTTATAAAGGAGTAATACTGATTCCTTTGAGTTAATTTATATCCAGCAACTTTGCTGAAGGTGTTTAACAGCTGTAGGAGTTTTCTGGAAGAATTTTTGGGGTCACTTAATTATGCTATCCTACCATTTGCAGATATCAATTCTTTGATTTATTTCTTTCCAATTTGTATCTCATTAATCTCCTTTAGTTGTCTTATTTGTCTAGACAGGACTTCAAGTATTATATTGAAGAGAGAGGGAAAGAGTGGACAGGTGTGTCTTGTCCCTGATTTTAGTGGAATTGCTCTAAGTTTCTCTGCATTTAATTTGATGTTGGTTATTGGCTTAGTGTATATTGCCTTTATTTTGTTTAGGTATGCCCCTTGTATCCCTGATTTCTCCAAGACTTATATCACCAACAAGTGTTGGATTTTCTCAAAGGATCTTTTAGTACCTAATGAGATGATAATGTGATTTTTTCCTTTCAATTTGTTTATATGGTGGATTACATTGATGGATTTCTGTATATTCAACCACGTCTGCATCTGGACAGTTTTATTTTGTGAGAATTTTATTGAATATGTTTGCATCAATGTTCATAAGGGAAATTGGTCTGAAATTCTCTTTCTTTGTTAAGTCTTTGTGTAGATTAGGGATCAGGGTGACTGTAGCCTCATAGAATAAGGCAATGTTCCTTCTATTTCTATTTTGTGGAATAACTTGAGGAGTATTGGCATTAGCTCTTCTTGAAAGTCTAGTAGTTTTCTCTGCTAAAACCATCTGGCCCTGAGCTTTGTTGTTGTTGTTGTTGTTGGGAGACTTTTAATGACTGCTTCTATTTTCTTAGGGGTTATAGGACTATTTAGGTAGTTTATCTGATATTAATAAACTTTGGTAAGTGGTATCTGTTTAGAAAAATCACTTGTTTCATTTAGATTTTCCAATTTTGTGGAGTACAGGCTTTTGGAGTAAGACCTAATAATTCTTTGAATTTCCTCACTGTCCATTGTTATGTCTCCCTTTTTATTTCCGATTTTGCTAATTTGGATACATTCTCTCTGCTTTTAGTTAGTTTAGTTAAGGGCTTGTCTATCTTGTTGATTCTCTTAAAAAACCAGCTCTTGGGTTTGTTGATTCCTTGTATTGTTTTGTTTCTAATTAATTGATTTTAGTCCTCAGTTTGATTATTTCCTGCCTTCTACTCTTCTTTGGTGTGCTTGCTTCCTTTTGTTCTAGAGCTTTCAGGTGTACTTTTAAATTGTTAGTATGAGAACTCTCTAATTTCTTTATGAAATCACTTAGGGCTATGAACTCTCCTCTTAACACTGCTTTCATTGTGTCCCATAAGTTTGGTTATGTTGTATTCTCATTTTCATTGAATTCTAAAACGTCTTTAATTTCTTTCTCCCTCCCCCCCCCCCGACCCAGTAGTCATTGAGTAGAGAGTTGTTTAGTTTCTGTGAGTTTGTAGACTTACTATTGTTTCTATTGTTGTTAAGTCCAGCTTTAATTCATGGTGGTCTGACAGGATTCAAGGTGTTATTTCAATTTTCTTGTATCTGTTGAGATTTGCTTTGTGACTGAGTATATGGTCAGATTTGGAGAAAGTTTCATGAGGTGCTGAGAAGAAGCTTGGATGAAATGATCTGTAAATATCTGTTAGGTTCATTTGATTCATAACCTCTGTTAATGTCATCATTTCTCTGTTTAGTTTTTGTCTAGATGGCTTGTCCATTGGTGAGAATGGGGTGTTGAAGTCTCCCACTATTAATGTGTATGGTTCAATGTGTGATTTAAGCTTAAGTTAGGTTTTGTTTTGTTTTTTTTTTTTTATGAGTGTGGGTGCCCTTGCATTTGGTACATAGATGTTGAGAATTGAGATGTCATCTTGGATTTTTTTCTTTGATGATTATGAAGTATCCTTTGCAATTTTTTTTGGATAACTTTTGGTTGAAAGTCAATTTTATTAGATATTAGAATGGCTACTCTAGCTTGCTTCTTGGGTTCGTTTGCTTGGAAAACCTTTTTCTGTACCTTTACTCTGAGGCAGTGTCTATCTTTGTTGCCGAGGTGTGTTTCTCGTATGCAGCAGAATGATGGGTCCTGTTTTCACATCTTTTCTGTTAACCTGTGTCTTTTTATTGGAAAATTGAATTCATTGATGTTGAGAAATATTAACGATCAGTATTTGTTAATTTCTGTTATTTTGACATTAATGATTTTTTTCTCTCTTTCTCTTCCTTGCCGTATGTGTGTGTGTGTGTGTGTGTGTGTGTGTGTGTGTGTGTGTGTGTGTGTGTTTCTCTTGGGTTTGCTGGTGTTCCTTCTGTAGGGCTGGATTAATGGAAAGATATTGTCTAAATTTGGTTTTGTCATGGAATATCTTGTTTTCTCTGTCTATGGTGACTGAAAGTTTTGTTGGGTATAGTAGTCTGGGCTGGCATCTGTTGCCTCTTAAAGACTGTAAGACATCTGTCCAGACCATTCTGGATTTTAAAGTCTCTGTTGAAAAGCCTGGTGTTAATGTTAATAGGTCTGCCTTTATATGTTGTTTGGCCTTTATCCTTTGTGGCTTTTAATATCCTTTCTTTGTTCTGTACATTTAATGTTTTGATTATTATGTAGAGGGAGGATTTTCTTTTCTGGTTCACTTTATTTGGTGTTCTGTAAGCTTCTTGTATGTTTATAGGCATCTCTTTAGGTTAGGGAAATTTTCTTTTATGATTTTGTTGAAAATATTTCCTTTGCCTTTGAATTTGGAGTCTTCTTCTATTCCAGTCATTTTTAGGTTTGGTCTTTTCCTAGTGTCCCAAATTTTCTGGAAGATTTGCTTTAGATACTTTTTATTTTTAGCTTTTTTTTTTTTTTTGACCAATATATCAATTTCTTCTACACCTGAGATTCTTTCGTCTGTCTTTTGTATTCTGTTGGTGATGCTTATATCTGTAGTTCCTGTTCTCTTTCCTAGGTTTTCCATGTCTGGGGTTGCCTCCATTTGTGTTTTCTTTATTGCTTCTATTTCCATTTTTTTAAATTTTTGAACCATTTTATTCATTTCTTTCTCCTGTTTGATTATATTTTCCTGTATTTCTTGTATTAATTAATTTCCTCTTTAAGAGCCTCTATCTGTTTCATTGTATTTTTCCTGTATTTCTTTAAGGGATTTATTCATTTCCTCTTTAAAGACCTTTGAATCATCATAAGATTAGATTCAAGGTCATTTTCTTACTATTCAAATGTGTTAGGATTTCCAGGGCTTGCTGCAATAGCATAGCTGGGTTCTGATGGTGCCATATTGCTCTGACTTTTGTTGATTGTGTTCTTAGGCTGGCTGGTTGTCCCTAGTGTTGGCGGGCCTGGTAATCCCTGATGGGAACAGGCCTCTGGGGCTGTAGGTAGAGCTGGCAATCCCTGATGTTAGCAGGCCTCTGGTATTTCACGTAGAGAGGTGGTTGTCCCTCCTGACAGCAAGCCTTCAGGTATGTAGGTGGAGCTGTGTAAATGGAATGCAGATAGGGTAGGGCAGAATTTGCAGCTGCTGGGTTTGCTCAGAGGGGCCTGCAGGCAGGGAATTGGAGTAGGGGTCTCATTTGCTGCTCCCTGATGGTTGGAGGCCTCTGGGATTGCAAGTAGAGGTGTGGACAGGCAGATGGAGTGCAGAGAGGACAGGGAAGACATCATGTCTGCAGGCCTGGCTCGGGAAACTAGCAGGCAGGGGTTTGGGACTTGGGGATCTCACCTGGTTGCCCCAGGCAGCAGCAGGCCTCCAGAGCTGCAGGTGGAGCTGTGGCTCAGGAAATGGAGTGCAGAGGTGGGCAGGGCAGAACGCACAGCTGCTGGATTTGCCCAGAGGGACCGTTGTGGACAGGAAGATCTCTATTTCATTCTTTAAACAGGAACTTAGCATCTCAAATTATAGAGTGTGAAGATTGTCAGGAGAATGTGGAAAACGTCATAATTTTGAAAACTCTGAGAACTCTTGGAAATACTGATTATTGTTCCTGAATCTCAAAGACTCACATGTCAGGAATCTGAAAACACTGTTGATGAACAAATACGTTTAAAATTAAAATAAACAAGCAAATGTGGAAAAAAAAAAAAAAAAGAAAAAAAAGCAAGCAACATCATAAGATGTTCAAAGTGGAATGGGAAACAATGTCACCAGGCTCCATATTAGACTGTGCTTGCTGCGCTATTGCAGGCACATAGATAAATTGATGTTTCACACCCTTAAAAAAAT
Source organism: Uromys caudimaculatus (assembly GCA_028551405.1). Taxonomy (NCBI): domain Eukaryota; kingdom Metazoa; phylum Chordata; class Mammalia; order Rodentia; family Muridae; genus Uromys; species Uromys caudimaculatus. The sequence continues at coordinate 125,581,619 of CM052704.1, forward strand.
GAGGCAGGATTACTCAAGCAAAGCAGGAGGATGAGCTTCCCAGAACTAGGTGCTCTTGCTTATAAAGGTCCAAACACAAGAAAAAACTAGAAGAAATTTAGACATGTTGAAGCTGTAGCTCAAAAGTCAAACTAGAGGGAAATTAATTGTATCTGAGGGACTTAGAAGGTGGGTTTAATTCCAGGGCACAGACAGAAACTGGCTCTGGAGGGCAAACAGGTCTCAGATGCTGTGACTTCTGGGAGGGGATTTAAGGCTGTGAACAGCTTCTGAAATACCCCTGGAGAATGGGCACAGAGGAACAGAGCAGGTTGTAGGGTAGAATTGAGACCATGAGCCTGGAGACAACCCTGTCTGCCTGGATCCTCCCAGAGGATGAAGGTGTCTCACAGTGTAGGCCCATAGCTGTCATTTTGACAAACTACAAAGTTAGATAAGGATGTCCAATCTGGTAAGAAAAACGTTTTGGAAAATGTCATAATGAAACCTTTTACTTTGTATACTAACTTAAAATGTCCACAAAAAGAAAGGACTAAAGTGCTTGCTAGTCAAACAAGAGGACCTGAGTTCAGATCTCCCACACTTACGTAAAAGCTGGGCCCAGTGGCCTGGACCTGCATGGAACTCAGGTGCTGGAGTTATCCAGGAGGATTCCTGGAACTTGCTGCTAAGGCAACCTAGCCTGAACAATTAATAAAGTAAAGGTAATCTTATCACTAATACCGTGTCTATGTGTTTCATGCTGCGGCTGTAATAAAAGCTAGCATTTACCACAAAAAATCCATTGCCTTTTGTGAACCCTAAGGAGTTTGTTGGTTAAGCCAAATTCTTTGATAAACTACAAATTGTTTCCCTATTAATTGTTAAATCACACATATATTGACTGTACAGAATTCAAACCAAAATGATCACATTATGGTTTTAGGCAGGATCAAGCATTAATATTTCATCAACAAGTTACTAGATTGTTTTGTAGAGCTAAGTCATCTAATGATATTCTAAATTGAACACTTTTATTATGAGTATAAAAACAATTTGTTTGTTGTAGAGAATTCAGGAAACAACAACAACAACAACAACAAAAAACCCCACAGAAAAGATAACAGAAATTGCCTTAATTCTTGCTCACTGGTAATTGCTTCTAACATTTTGTGTATTAAACACAGAAATTTATTCTTAATTAATACAGTTTCAGTATGTCTTCTGTTTCCACACCCTTCAAAATCATGATTTTTTAAATAGTAGTGTTAGAATTCATATATATTATGCATTCAATGAAAAACATTTAGGACTTGGAGGTGGCTTATGGCTAAAGTACTTGCCTTGTGAGCATGAGGACCAGAGTTCAAACCCTCAAAATCCATGAGCTGAGTGGTTTGTGTTCAACCCCAGTGAGATGAGAGTCGGGGGAAAAGAGAATTTCTGGTAGCTCATAGAAAAGCTGGCCTGGGATACACAGTGTTGATGAACAAAGAGATCCTGTCTGGAACAAGATGGAAGGCAAGTACCAATGCCCATGGTTGTCCTCTGTACTGGCTGGTTTTGTGTGTCAACTTGACTCAACTTGGAGTTATCACAGAGAAAGGAGCCTCAGTTGAAGAAATACCTCCATGAGATCCACCTGTAAGACATTTTCTCAATAAGTGATCAAGTTGGGGAGGGCCCAGCCCATTGTGGGTGGTGCCATTCCTGGGCTGGTGGTCCTGGATTCTAAAAGAAAGCAAGCTGAGCAAGCCAGGTGAAGCAAACCTATAAGAAGCACCCCTCCATGGCCTCTGCATCGGCGCCTATCTCCAAGTTCCTGCCCTGTGTGAGTTCCTGTCCTTACTTCCTTTGGTGATAAACAGCAATGTGGAAGTGTAAGCTGAATAAACCCTTTCATTTCCAACCTGCTTCTTAGTCATGCTGTTTTGTGCAGAATACAAACCCTAAGGCATCCTCTGACCTGCATGTGCACACCATAACACATGCATGCGCACGCTCGTGCGCGCACGCACACACACACACACACACACACACACGCTAGTAGTGTCCTGTTTTTCTAATGTTAGGCATATATATATATATATATATATATATATTATTCACTTTATAGCCTGATTGCAGCCCTCCTCTCCTCCCAGTTCCTCCTTCACCGCCGAGAAGGGAGAGGTTCTTCCCTGGGTACCAACCCACCCTGGTACCTCAAATCACTACAGGATGGGCACATCCTCTCCCACTAAGGCCAGAGAAGGCAGCCCAGTTAGGGGAACAGGATCCATAGGCAGGCAACAGTGTCAGGATTTTAAGTCCCCACACCAGTTGTTGGGGGACCAGCATGAAGACCAAGCTGCACATCTGCTACGTATGTATAGAGGGCCTAGGTCCAGCCCTTATATGTTCTTTGGTTGGTAGTTCAGTCTCTGAGAGCCCCTAAGAGTCTAGGTTAGTTGACTCTGTTGATCTTGTGAAATCCCTATCCCCTCTAGGGGTTGCCACTGAATTTATTTATGTCTGTCTCACATAGGGCACCTGTATATCTAGGCTGGCAGTAACAAACAGTAGCTGTCAACAGTGTCTTAATCCTAGCACTTGGGAGGCAGAGGCAGGCAGGTCTCTGAGTTCAAGGCCAGCATAGTCTACAAAGTGAATTCTAGGACAACCGGGACTTTTATACAGAGAAATCCTATCTTAAAAAAACAAAACAAAACAAAAAACTAACTAACTAACTAAATATTATATATTTTTATGTTGATGTCAACAGTATGCATATTGAGCTAACATTTTCAATTCTTTTCTTTAAACACTACTATGGTAGTAAAATTGAGCAGTTTGGGTTTTAGTTAACTTATATTTGAAGAAAAAAATAAAAAGCAAGAACCTGGAAGCAAGCCCTGAAGTGGTAGCCAAACAGGAGCATGGCTTACAGGCTTGCTCTGAATTCCTGCTTTGAGCTCCTGCCCTGTTTTCCTTTGAGAATGGGATGTATATAAGCCAAATAAACCCTTTCTTCCTCAAGCCAGTTTTGGTCAGTGTTTTGTCACAGCAACAAAAAAGTAGCTATGACAGGAGGACATGTTTGTCCCTGCAGTTTCCCTCTCCTGCACTGTACTGTCTCTGACTGTCAAGTGTTCTGTTGTAGAAATGTGCCCTATGGAGGGACAGAGCCTGGCTAGGAACAGGTGCCCTGTGCAGACTGAAGGTGCTGATTACACTTACCCAGCAGTCATGTTTGAAAGTTTCCTGCCAAATGAAACAGATGGCAGTGTGCCTATGTTAGTCATGCTTCTGAGAAGGTGAATTGGGAGATCTAAAACTAAGTGTCTATCTCTGATTGCAATCAGAACTGGGTCTGAATTGTGGAAGGACTTTGATTCTTGAGCAGAGTGTTGGCCTATGGCCTTCAGTTTTGCTAGAGACCACCTTTCCCAGAGCTTCATGAATGCCCATCAACAATCTCTGAACTTTGTTATTTCTCCTTCATTTACTCCAAAGATGTGAAGTTTCCCCCATGAGGAATAGCCTTTCACTTCCTAGCTTCTTCCTTCGTGTTTGTTTTCTGTTCCAAATAGCTTTATGCCATAATTAACCAGAGAAAGTCCAAACATATAGCTGTACATTGATCCTCTGGGTTCAGTTGGTAGTTGGCAAAACCCAGGGAGCAGAGGATGTCCCTAAAGCCATGAGTGGTGGCAAAGCTGGCAAGAGAGTAAAGGACACTGACAGCCTTGTCTTCAGTGTTTGTGAGCTCTGTATCACCCTGTATTTACATCAGATAAGCAAGGGCAGCCCCAGAAACAGCAGTGTGGGACCCAGAGGTGACCAGACAACTAAGCAGAGAACAAGGCAGCAGCTTGGAGCGGTGGCTGCCCTTTCCTAATCCTCCAGCGATCCTCCACATCACACAATTACAGGCTTGAAAGGGCCCAAACTGGTTTTTCAGTCCTCTAGAGCAACAAGTCCATCAAAGAATGGGAATTTCCAGTGGAGCAGGTTGCTCTGCTGCAGTCCAACAGAGTACGGAGCAAAACATCATAGATAAAAATTGGCTTATGAAGAAATTTCTCTTAAAGAATTACATTAGGAATGAAGTAAGGACGTATAAACATCCCATCATGGCGCCTAAGAGCAGCTTGCCAGTTTTAATTTCTACTACACAAATTGTTTGTCTGGGTAGACTTATCTGTCATCCTCAATGGTACAACCGCCCAACAACTCAAGGCAAGGCACGTCTGAACCATGAAGGTTAGTTCTAAAAACTTCTAAGTATGTGAAGTCCAAACTTACTGCCACAAAATCAAGTGCAGAATATGAAAACTACTCTTGCTGGCTTATGTTCACACACACACACACACACACACACACACACACACACACACACACACACACACACGGGGGGGGGGGGCAGA
>CM052704.1:125586106-125613524 GCA_028551405.1 Uromys caudimaculatus
TTTTGTTTTCCCTTGAGAATGCTGCAAGACTCACCTGTCTGTGGTCAGGGGACACTGCTTCTATTCTGTTCCTGCTTATTTTTTAGTGCTGAGATTTCTCCTTTCAGCTGATACTCAGGGGAGAGGCAAGAAACCAGAGATGCTGCCCCTTGACTCTCTTGACCACATCCCACGCTATATGTAGCTGCTCAGAAGAAACAGGAATTCAATATATGTGTGTGTGTATACATATAACATATAACATATATATACCTTGTGTTGTATATGTATATATGTATGTATACATATGATTAAAAAGAAAATATCTTCTGTACCAGTTGAATATGTTTTATATGTCCTCCCCAAAGAGAACTGCATTACCAGAAATTCTACCAGAAGTTGTAGATCCATGACCAAGGATTTCTTGTAAAGTCTGAGCAGCTTAAAAAAAAAAAAAAAAAAAAAAAAATGCAGACTCACACACAAAAATCAGCATCACAGATTAGCTCCTTAAGTATAAGAAAATCCACAGGCAGATGCCAACTTGCATTCTTACTCAAGATGAGATGGTAATCTGAGGCCTACTTCCTCTTCTATAGTCAGTTGGAAATGGAGCATCATGGGTGCTGCCTTCAACTCCATTTGTCTGCATGTGTCTCAGCACGTGATTTCTGGGAAGAGCTGGTGTGGCCTCCCGGGTGCCAGCTATTGCTTAGAGAGCTTATTACTAATTTTATAATCACTGCATCACCAGTGGGAAATTATAGGAAGTTACCAACGACTAACCATTGTGTGACACATGAAACCTATGTTAGCCTCATAAAAAATAATTTTAGCCAGGCAGTGGTGGTGCACGCCTTTAATCCCAGCACTTGGGAGGCAGAGGCAGGTGGATTTCTGAGTTCGAGGCCAGCCTGGTCTACAGAGTGAGTTTCAGGACAGCCAGAGCTACACAGAGAAATCCTGTCTTGAAAAAAACCAAAAACCAAAAACCAAAAAAAAAAAAAAAACAAAAAAAAAAAGAAATTAAATTAAATTATTAGGCTCATAAAATTAACTTATCAAGCAGCTCTTTGCAAAATGGCTAAAATCTCATTTTAATAAGTCATTTTGTAAATATGCATGACCACGAAGAGTTAAAGAAATGCAGTGCTTCATTTTATAAAAGAAATTGAAGATATAACTGCAAGCGATTTCAAGTAGCATGGTCAGAACAATTCCTGAAAAGCAGTTAGTGCCCAAATACATTTGGCTTTTAGATGGTTGCACTTTACAAGGTTCTGCAAAAAGTAGGCAGAACTTTTACAATTGTTTAAAATAAGGGGAAAGAGGATTAGTGTGTTTGTTACAAAAACAAATGAATTGAAAAGAGCAGTTTTAAAGCTTTTAATCAAATACACTGAGCTCTTACCCACACACTGCTGAGTAGGATGCATTAAGCTATGTCTGTTGTCAACATAGAAATCGTGGTCACTCGGGCAGGAGTTCATGACGATGTTTTACTGTGACTTCATCGTTCTTGATAATGTTCCTAAGAAAATGAAGACTGTAAACAAGCTTCATCCCTAAGTGAGAACAGCGTTTTTACTCCTCATTCTCTTTATTGTTTATTGGAGCTCAGTGTGGGGGAAGTACTAATTTTCCACTGCTGCTGTAACAAATTATTAGATGCTTGGAACCTCAAAAGCCACAGAACTGTGTCTCAGAGCTCTGTAGGTTGGTCTCGGTGTCCCTGGACTGCATCCAGTATGCCCAGGAATCCACATTGTTGCTCTATTTCCTATGTGCTATAACCAAAGCAAGTGGTATACTCATCAATAAGCTGTTATCCTCAAGTTCTTCTGAGTAACCAAGGGCTGAAGTCATTGTTTGGGGGACTCTGGGACATGACCTCCTAACAACTCAAAGAGAAGTTCCCTGGCACTGTGTTCCTTGTTTGGTAACTGTGGCTTCTGAAAGGAGTATAGTTCCCCCTACCCCTCATGTATGAAACTCTATTTATACCTTTTCTATATACATATATATTTTAGGAAACTTATAGTTTTATTACGCATCCTTAGTTTGAGTACCCTACTTCCTGTACACTGCCTTCCCTTCCTGTGTTCCACTCTCCTGTCTCCCCATGGTTTCTCTCTAGTTACTGGTACTTACCGGCATTTCATGTTAAACCCACAAATATAAAGATCTGAAGCTGGTACCCCCATGTAAGATAAAAGATACACCATTTGCTTTTCAGGACCTGGGTGATCTCACTTGGTATAAATTTTTCCAGTTCTGAGTTCTAACATACATTTACCTGAAAATTTAGTAACTTTATTTTTCTTTACAGCTAAATAAAATTTCATCTTGTACCTTAAACATTTTCACTATATGCTCATCAGTTGATGGACATCTCAGCTGGTTTCATCCCCCTGCTGTATAGTAAGGAGAACAGCAATGAATGTGGATAAGCAGGTGTCTGCCTTTATAGCAGGCTATTGAGCCCTTTGGGTATATGCTCAGGATTGGTACAGCTGAGGCAGATGTATTAATAGTGTATTGAAGAATCTTCACACTTATTTCCACGATGTCTATATCTGTTTCCATTTCCACCAGCTGTGAAGAAAAGGAGTCCCTTTTTCTGGAACCCTCACTAGATGCATCTGTTGCCATTTGTTTTCTTAATCTTGTCCACAGTAAGATGAAATCTCGATGTTTTGATTTGCATTTTCCTGGTTGATAAGGATATAGCACACTCCTTGGACTTTTTGTAAGCTCCGTTTAACTCTAGCATTGTTTGTTTTCTTGGTGCTTTGTTTTTGGAGTTCTTTGTGTATTCTAGATATTAATCTGCTATGATATATATGTATAGCTGGCGGAGATTCCTCTCACCCCTTTGATCCTTTCCTTCACCGTGCAGATGGCTTTAAGTTCAAACAGATTTATTTTTAATCAAAAGCATTGTAATACAGTTCAAAACCAAAGGTACACTGATTTGATACTTGCAGGGGAGATGGTTGGGGAACAGTATAAGTCTGTTTTGCACAAGAAAACAGTCCTGTTTCTGGGAGAACAGAAGACCTGTTTGTGCAATAAAATCCCAGTAATTCCTAACACTGTAGTCTCAAGTCTGAGCTGAGGTGCTTTAAGACAGTAGTGTAAGTCTCATGTGGTGTGACAAGACACACAGAACAGAGCACATGTGTTACATGTTCAGAACCAAGGCCGCACTGCAGTAAAGACAGCCCAGGCCTACTCATCTAGATATCTGGGTCTTACTCAACTTTTGGTCATTACACATGCAAGAGCTTTATACTTTTGCTGTATTTTCTTTTTATAACCTCTACATTCAGTGACATGACTTCATATGGGGTCACAACACCACAGTTTAAAATGCTTCACTTTAAATGACAGGTGTGTATTTCCACAGTTCTTGAGACTGGGAACTCCAAGGTCCAGTTGCTTCTTGATTCAGTTCCCCGTGAAAGCCAGCTTTCTGTCTTGTAGGTGGCCATCTCTAGGCTGCATCTGCACAGCCAGGACAAAGATCTGCTATCTCTTACTCTCCTTATAAAGACTCTGATCTCATCTCAAGGGCTCCATCCTCTGGTTTCATCTAGTTAGGGTTTTACTTCTGTGCACAGACACCATGACCAAGGCAACTCTTATAAGGACAACATTTAATTGGGGCTGGCTTACAAGTTCAGAGGTTCAGTTCATTATCATCAAGGCATGACATTACAGCATCTGGGCAGGCATGGTACAGGAGAAGCTGAGAGTTCTACGTCTTCATCTGAAGGCCGCTAGGAGAAGAAGACTGGCTCCCAGGCAGCTAGGATGAGGGTCTTACAGTCCACACTCACAATGACAAACCTACTCCAAGGCCACACCTCCTAATGGTGCCATGCCCTGGGCCAGACATATACAAACCATCAGACTGAGTTATCCCAGCTCTGGTACCATCACAGTAGGCATTAGGGCTTCAGACATAACCTGCAGAGAATACAAACTTCATGGCACAGCAGGACCAGCCTCAATGACTGTTACTGCTCCAACTCAAATGCGTGTGGAAGGGTCTGGATTAGGATGAGACTATGGCCACAGGATTAAAGTAAAAATTCTTTAAGAGAATGTTTTTCAAAAAGTGACAATTTTAATAATGTTTTATTTAACACATATTATCTATAATGTTATCCAGTACCTGTGTGCTAGCCTCTTGTGCTGGCTAATTTTGTCAACTTGACATAGGCTAGATTCATCTGTGAAGAGGAAATCTCAATTTAGAAAATGCCTTCATAAGACTGGTCTGTAGGCAAGCAAGCCACAGAGCACTTTCTTAATTAGTGATTGATGTGGGAGGCCCCATCCCATTGTTATTGAGTCATCCCTGGGCTGGTGGTCCTGAGTTCTAGAGAAAGCAGGCAGAGCAAGCCATGGAGAGCAAGCCAGTAAGCAGCATGGCTGTGTGTGTGTGTGTGTGTGTGTGTGTGTGTGTGTGTGTGTGTGTGTGTGTGTGTGTGTGTTGGCTTATGTGTGCTGCAGCTCAGATGTGGAGGTCCGAATCCTCTGCATCAGCTCTGGCCTCCAGATTCTGCCCCTCTTCATGTTTCTGTCCTGATTTCCTTCAATGATGGACTATGAGGTGGAAGTGTAAGCCAAATAAACCTCTCCTACCCAACTTGGTTTTGGTCATGGTGTTTTACTGAAGCATTAGTAACTCTAAGACACCTTGTAGGGATATGTCACATAAGTCTAGAAGGTGAAATCAGCCCCTGTCTTTCTTATGTTCATAAACTGGCATCTGGGTCATTCCTGTCTCTCACTGTCATGTAAACAGCACTGTCAGGGATAGCAATGCACACACTTCTGCTTAGAAAGCCCCAACTGTGTGCTTAGTATTGCTGGAGTGAAGACATAAAGGCAGATTATATTCTTCATGCTTGCACCAGGTTTCATACCCACTCCCACTGTGTGGGGGTCACCTTTGCTCCACCTCTCAGTAACATTTCTGGTGACCACAGTTCCTCATTTACGATATCCTATGGGTTTAAGGTCCTTTTCCCTCCACTATTGCTGTTTTTCTGATGATTTTGAACATCTAATGATTTTGAACATCTTTTCATATGCTTAACAACTGTTACACTTTTTCACACGAAAGAAAAACGTATTTGCCCACATATACCTTTATATGCCACACATATGCCATATAGTGTTGCATGCATATATGTACCCTATAATATAGTCCTTCAAATGTAAACACTTGCCAAATGTTTGTCTGCTATATACTAAATATTGACTATAGACACTGGGACTATACTAGTCAAGGAATAGCACCAAATGCCCACCATCCTGGAGTTTGTTTTAACATGTAGATGGAGACTCCCACACCAACACACAAAAAGATAAAAAATAAAATAACTTGTATGATGAAGTTTTCTATATCTACTTTATGAAAAATTTTATATCTACTTTATATGAATACATGTTTTCCCTGCATGTATGTATGTGCACTGTGTGTGTGTGTGTGTGTGTGTGTGTGTGTGTGTGTGTGTGTGTGTGTGTGAATGCCTGGTACCTTCAGAGACTAGAAAAAAAGACATTCGATCCTCTAGAACTAGAGTTGCAGATAGTTGTGAGCTGCCATGTGGGTGTTGGGAACCAAGCACAAATCTCTGGAAGATCAGTCAGCATGCTTAACCTCTGAACCATCTCTGCAACCACACAACTTGTAGTTTTAATAAACTTAAATTTGAATTTGGCTTGGCCACTTCACATCATTAAATTATGGTTTTGAAATTGTAAAAAGGGAGTGGTAATAGTGCCAACCTTTAAGTTTACTAAACGCATATGAGTATCTTTCCACAGTACCCATATTAGAGAAACAAAAGCCGCCAATGGGAATCACAATAATGTGGTTGTATTTTCCCCCTTTCATCTACATTTTTATTCAATGATAGATTTTAGTTAGAATTACTGGAATTTATATTTAATGTGTCCTCGGGTCATTATTGCTGAAGTAGTAGGTCTTACTTGGGGGTCAGCCCACTGGTGAATTTGGCTAATTTTGAAATGTGTTATATCCAGGCTTCTTAAATTTCAAAACCGAGAACCCATGTGTTTTACAAAACTGTGTCCTGTCAAATCGCTCAAAATGTGGGGAAATTCATAGAGCAGGCTCAACTCAAAGCAGCAGTCTGTTACAGTGTCTGGATTGACACTCAGTTCAACATTCAGCAATGATCTTATGAAAACACAGTCTGTGCTGGATGCTCTGCAGAGATGCGTGTGACCTTGTCAAGCTTTGCAACAACTCTTTGTGCTTCTTCCTTAGATAATGATGTTGAAGATGATCTTCAATCAGATGTCGGTTGAGCAATGCAAGACACAGATGGGAAAGGAGAAGGAGTGCAATTCCTTCCTAATTGCAGTTCGCCTGGCCTCGCTGAACCAGATCTTGGATCCCTGGGTTTATCTGCTGCTAAGAAAGATCCTTCTTCAGAAGTTCTGCCAGGTAGCAAACGCTGTCTCCAGCTGCTCTAGTGATGGACAGAAAGGGCAGGCCATCTCATTGTCTAATGAAGTAGTTCAGCCAGGTCCGTGAAAGAGAACACAGCCAATGAGCATAGATACAGCTTTTGCAGCCAGTGTCCCTAACCCTTATGGACCGAGGCATCTCTGGTATGCTGCTGTTTATGTGTTGGAATGAAATTTTTGATATAAAGCTAGATGGTCTGAGAAACATAGATAATCCTTTCTGTGCCAAAATCCCGAAACACAAACAAAAGAAAATCTGTTAATAACAGTCTAGCATTTTGAGTCTCTGCCAGTGTTAGCTGAATATGGGGTTATTTATGTGACAAAACACTGATAAACAACCTTGAGGTACTTGGGGGTAAAGATGGTTGCTGTTCCAGCGTGCTGTGTGGGGAGTGGGGAGTGTAAATCCCTGGGCAAGGAACAAGGCCACAGCAATTTGTCTTGTCCGAGGACATTGGTCATGTTCTCTTTCATCATTGTCTCTGTTACTTTTCTGACACCCTTTTTCTACTCAAAACTTAAAGCATCTAATTGGGTTTTTAAAAATGTATAACGTATCCACATATTTATTGTCCTGATGCTATTCAAATATTGTTCAATAGATTTATTAGCTCATGACCTTATAAAACTTAACTTTGGCTGGGTTGGTATGGAAGTTTATTCCTTAATTAAATAAGATACAACTCTGCTTGTTGCAAACAAGACAGTTTATGTCTACCCACTGTTTCAGAATGTTCTTTCCTTTGAATACATTTTGCATTCTTAGAAGCCTGGAGGAAAGTCCTAACTGATCTATGAGAGTCATGAACCATATTTCAGAATGCTGCCTTAAGGCTGGATTGAGAACTGAGGGTTAGTCCTGTTCCCAGTGTTCTCTGGTCTGTACATACCAACTCTGATTCTAGAACAAATAGAAATTTAGAAACTAAATAAAGATTTACCATAGTTTGGCTTCCTTGGAAGATAGGAATATTAATGATGACTTTTCAGCCTTTGCCATTCCCTTGGGCTAGCACTTTCTTTCACTCAGTCTGTGGCTCAGCTTGCTTTTCACAAAACTTACAAGGGCACAGGCTTGATGCTTTGGCTTAATGTCTCCCCATCTCACAGGTAAATTACATAGCAGAAGCTATGGGATTCAAGTGGTTAAAGGTTACCCCACAAACATTATGTTCCTTTAGGACCATTCCAGATTCTGTCTTTATTCTTTGGCACCCTCGTTTTGCAAGTTCATTAATAATTAATGTGAAGATTCTGGTTTGTACTTTATTGCTTCCTAGTTTCTTCAATGCTGAAGATTTCTTTCTGCTTCCTACATAATGGCATTTTCTTATGATTAGTACCAGTTTAGATGAGGGTTGATTGTAACTGTTACATTGTTATCTGTTAGATTAATTATGCTTACTGGCCTAAGACAGTTAGGATAATCAATCTAAACGATCAGGTCAAACTGAGTCAGAACTTAAAGTCTAATGGAGGCACTGTCATCATCCAGGATAGCTCCATAATCCAGATTTGAAAATAAAGACAAGAATAAAACTATACTAATCCTGTTTTAAAAATCTCCCTTTCATATGCTTTGTATAGTATAGGATAAAACTCTCCTCCCCCCAATACTTAAATGACCTTATAACAAAGAGGCTTTGCTTTGGACTGTTCCCAGGCCCTTCTGTGATCAGGTAGACACACAGCTGAGTTTGAGTGGTGAAGTGTAATCTTGTTACTTCTTCCCACACCTAATGTAGCATCTGGAATATAGAACTTTCAAATAAACATTGTTAGATGGATGAGTGAATGAGATTCTGCCAACACTTCTGCTTTTGACATATTTGTTACAGCTTCTCCAACCTATAAAGCAAATGACTTCTTATTTAGTTGAGTAAACAGAGATCTGCCTTTAGAGGCATTTGCTGTGTTGTTTTACAGAACGGTGTCATTTGTGTTAATAATCTAAAGGATGTATTTCCAACTGGTAAAGGGAGTCACTATGAAAAGAACATCAGTTCTCATTAAGATTGAAACTTATCCTAGGCTATGAAATCAGTTCCTGCCCAGGATTCCATGGTAGGAATGAATGAATGGCTATTCTTGAACAAGCTTAGAAAAGAGGCAGCAAGGGAAGAAATTGTGAGTTTTGTTACTTGGGATGCCATTGGTCAGTCCAGGAAAACTTGATGAGAAGTAGAAGTCCCCAAAGTCTCAGTGTTGGGTGGTAGGAGTTCAGTAGTATGCTGCAGAGGTTCTCTGTACAGAAAGTGTACTTCTGCAGACAGAAGAGGGCATCTCATTTCTGAGTTCAATTCAGTGGTCTTTATTTTTTCCCAATATTATTTCATATTGACTATTTAGAAATTTCTCATGATGAACCTCAAGCACCCTCACTTCCCAGTCCTCCCAGGTCCACCCTCCCCCCCCCCCAAAAAAAGATGAAGAACAAAAAACAAGTCCAGTTTGTATTGCCCATATATTCACTGGAGCATGATTAAATTCCTGGTGGCCAGACCCTTAAAGAAAGCTGATTCCTTCCCCATACACACTCCATTAGAAGCCATCAGTTGTGGAGAGTTACACTTCAGCATCCTTATCACAATTTTTAAGAATTCTCTTTGATGGTCTTTTGTCTAGGCTGTTATTTTTGGGGGAGAGTGAAGAGGGGTGGGATTAAGAGTTGTCATGTCTTCCATGTTCCTCTTTCTCAGTATTTCTGCAATCATCAGTACCAAGATGCTCTAAGTACGCTCTCAAGGTCAATTCACTGGTCTTTAAGGTCACGCCCACAGAGCTGATTTATCCATGTATATACACGCACAGGAAGAAGAATGCCTACATAAGATTATAGCCCTTTCTTGAACTTGAAAGTATTAATTAGAGTCCCAGAAAACCATATGGAAAGACCAAGTGACTGAAATATAGAAACAAATGTAAAATTAGATAGTGTCTATGTTTTCAAATAAATTTAGACTTCATGTTATGTCATAGATGGGACAGACAATACATTGTCAAATACAAAGAGTTAACATTTCACATAAAACTGACTTAGTGACCATCTTAAAAATACTCTTCAGTTGGAGAAGCAAAATGTTTTATGGTTATTTTAGAGCCAGGCATGGTGGTATATGCCACTAGTCCAGACTACAGAGGTATAGGCCTGAAGATTACCTCAAATTGAACCAAGCAACACAGAGACTACATCTCAGAAAATAATCACAACAACAAGACAGTGAGATTTATCAAATTTGCCTAATGCTGTATACCAAGACATTTTAAATAAATATGTTTAATCACAATGGGCTTAAGCTATTCTGAAATGAAAGGCATACATATATTTTTGCACAATTCTTCTTTATCTCATAAAAGATCTCCTGACAGAGTTACAGAAAAATATTATAGAATGTCCCATAAGTTAATGATGAGACCTAAAATTCACAGGCAGGCTGCAAAGTGGTGGCACCTTGGCAGCATCCTGATGTTTGAAGTCCATATGGATTTGAAATTCATTGATTATTTAATCAACAGTTTTCACAGTTTTATTGATTTGGAGGCCCCAAATTAGTGACTGGCTTTCAGGTTTCCCCAGCATAAAAAATTATTCAATTATTCAATAGCTCCTTTGGGTTGAGATCAAACCAGCAATGGAAAATAGCTCTTCTAAATGTGTTGGCAAGTGTGTTGCCAGTTAACTGCAAAAGCACTTGGAAGCTGCACAGGATGTAGAGAAGAGTGTCAAGCCACCTGCAGAGCACTTGTTGCCATAAATACTGGAATAGCTTAAGTAGAATAATTAAAATGTGTTTTATCCACCTAGTCACAGACTGTGACAGATTATCACAGATCCTTGTTTAATATTTGTTTTGTGATTTTTTTAAAAAAAATTAAAATATGTTGAAATTGAAATCTAAATAAATGTTTAAAAATTGTGCATCTTTAAGACCAGAGATGTGTTTTCTGTGTTGCAATAAAATGCTGATGAGAGTTAAACTACAGCTGACATTACTACAGTATTACATATGAAAATATTACAAAATTTAAAAGTCAACCCAAGGAGATAGTTGATAATAGCAAATGAAGCATGAATCAGAGAATTAAGGAAACTTTTTATTTTATGTATTATGCTTTATGATCCCTAAGGTAAAGTTCATGTGATAGCCTGTGAACATTTAACTTTCACCATTACAGTGGGACACCATAAGCAGAGAACATCCTCTGCAAAGACAGTTTCACCACATACAACATAATTGCTACCTGTCTGAATTCCACTTAGACAAAGAATATTATTTTCACAGCTTCTCACCGGCAAGCTATTCATTCTAAACATTAAACAGCCTATTGGCTGGCTTCCCACACCCACCTTTGAAACTGATTCACCCACCACCACCTTCCTCATCCTGCCTGCCTGTCCTTTCAGAGAAAGCAGAGAATAGAAATATTTGCTGTTGGTGAGACTTGCGTTTGTTTCTAGTCAGCTTCAATGGAACAATTTTATTACGAAGTAAAGAAAGGGAGGAAAGAAAGAAATCTCCCAGAACAACAACAACAACAAATTAGCCTTTTCATGCTTTTTGAGTATTTTGGAGAGAATTCCACATCTAATGTCCCCTTTTAATTATGAAGCTTTGGATTCTGATATGAAATGCTTTAAATTTAAGGTATGTGGATCTTTTAAAGTAAGCAGGTCTTGAGACAGTGTATAGCCAGTCACCAAAATTGAGCAGTCATTTGAAAATAGTTTCCTTGTGTAGTTTTCAGATTCGGGGGGGGGGGGGGATCAATATTTATTGAGAAGCTACGGGAGATTCACGTAATTCAAGATTCTTCGTGTTTTAGAAAGGACAGTATGTGTGTATGCATTGGATGAGGTGGAGAACATGGTAGGGAAGACTTGTCCACTGCAACCTATTAAAATTCCTGGTTCTTTAAGACAAAACTCAGAAGCAGAGGCAGGGAGGGGCTTCATTTAACTGGAGATACTGCTTACCAGAAAGACAAAGAGTGTGACCCTGGGCTCATTTTCACAAAAGAAATGGTAAATGCATTCACTCAGATAATGAGAGAGAGAGAGAGAGAGAGAGAGAGAGAGAGAGAGAGAGAGAGAGAGAGAGAGAGAAAGACAGACAGAGACTTAATCTATTGTCACATTAATTGTTGTAGGCTGCTCACAGCTGACAGGAACCCCACTATCTGGGGCGGGGTACTGCACCTGCACTTTAAGCCACTCTGAATTGCTCAGAGCAGGAAGTCCTCCACCTCTCCTCCTCACTGCTTTGTCCCTACATGCTTGGCCACGTAGGAAAGTGTGTTTTACCTCCTTGTGTAAAGCTTTATGGATATTTCCTTGCACTGTATTTAAATATAACTACCATGTGTTTTATAGGCTGATACTCAATACTCTGTAGTCAAAGAATGAATGTATGATATGTACATCAGAATTCTGATGGCATCCAAGGACAGCTTGTCTGTGTATGTAATAAATGTCTGCTATTTATGTTGTCTGTCAATGAAAAATAAAGCAAATGATATGAAATGTCCCTGTTTTTATTTCCTGATCTCAGGACTGTTTTCTTGTTGGGGATATTTTATTCGCATGGGTATTAAGCATCTTGCTGATCTCCTACTTGCTGTGCTTGGTCAAATAAAAGCCCAGGGTCCTGCAGCAGCCCTGTCCTGTTTGGAACAACTGTACTGTTTTGGTTCTGACTCTGTAACCCCATGCAGGAAGTCACTGATTCTCTCCACAGTGGAGAGCCACACTGTCTGCATTTTCAGCATGCTGCCTCTCTCCAGATTGCTGTTTTTAACACAGAACCTCATTCATACATTAAACTCTTTGCTCTTGTGGATTCCAGCGTAAACTACCACTGGCCCCTGAGCTATCAGAGACCTTTGGCCAACAGTCTCCAGTGTTGGATTCTTGTGGTAATGATGGCCAGGCTCCACCCCTCCTCTGCTTTGGAAATTCAGATATATTAAAACTATTGCATTGACCTTAACTGCCTTCCTCCTAAGAAAAGGCTTCTAGGCCAAAGTCTCTTTTCTGATCCTCCCACATGAGAGTTGTATGGCCAGGATCACACTCTTAATTATTCACAACCCCAGGGAAAGTTATTATAGCCAGAGTGGGTATGTCTGACTAGAAATCCTCACCACAATATGGGGAACCTGGGGCCATGGGGTGTGATGTCCCTGTGTTTGTGCCCTGAGCAGGCAATCAATTGTTCTTAATGATCTGGTGCTTGCTGATAGCTGCTGGGTGAATGCAATGCACAGGTGTGGAGTCTGAGCCAGTTCCTCAGCTCTGTTCTTCTCTCTGCAACTTTGTGTAACTGTTTGTATCTCTGGTAGGAGATAAGACATCAGGATTAAGTTTTTTAAACCTGGAGCTTTGGGAGACCCAGTGTGGTGGCTGAGCAGGTCAAGGCACCTGCTGCTAGGCTTAATAACGTGGGTTGGATCCTGGAGATCCACATAACAGAGAGGAACCAAGTCTAAGACCTCTACATGCAGCCCTGGTACATATATACACTCACACAGACAGATAGAAAGACAGATGGATAGACAGACACAGACACATACACACAGACAGAGACACACATAAACACACATACACAGATAGGTACACACAGACACGTGCACATACAGACACACACATACATATACAGATATACACAGATATACACTCATACACACACTAAACAAATAATATGCACTTATTACTTTGAACTTACAATCTAGTACACTTACAATCACAGACATATACACAGACACACACGGAGATACACACACAGACACATATGTAGACATATACACATACAGACATAGATGCATACACACAGACATGTACACATAGACTCATAAAGACAGAGACACATACACACACAGATGCACACACACAGACACACACACAAAGACATTATCACACACACTAAACAATATGTAGTTCACACTGCACTTACAATCTAGTGCACTTAACAATCACATATAGATATATACATAGACATACACACAGACACACACAGACATACACAAACACACACAGACACACACAGACACACACATAGGCTAAACAGATAATATGTAGTTCATACATTGCACTTATAATCTAGTGCACTTACAATCACACATAGACATTTACATAGACATACACACACATAGACACATAAATACAGACATACATGTACAGACAAACACACAGATACATATACATAGACAAATAGAGACACATGTACACACAGATGCATGCACATAAAGACATTATCACACACACTAAACTAATAATATGTAGTTCACACTTTGCATTTACAATCTAGTGCACTTACAATCAATCACACACAGACACATACACAGACACACACACAGATGCACACACAGACACACAGACACACACAGGCTAAACAGATAATATGTAGTTCACACTTACAATCTACTGCACATACAATCACACACAGACATATATATAGACATGCAGACATACATACAGACATACACACAGATGCACACACACACACACAAAGACATTTTAATATACAGTAAACAATATGTAGTTTACAATTCTCACAATCTACTACACTTATAATCACACACAGACATAGACACAGATACACACTTTGCATTTACAATATAGTAGGAGAAAGGGAGAGAATTTGATCAGAGCTACAAAACCACAGAGATATGCGAGACACTGTGAGTCAATGGGCGACATTTTATTGTGTTTTGGAGAAAGGAAACACTGCTAACTAGGAGGGAGGATATTATAAGACCCCTCACCTTACTTCTCCAGAACCTCACAGATATATGTATATGTATATAGAGTAGGCTTGTTACACAGCATCTTAGCCTTTACTCATTATATGCCAGGAATATGTCCTTAATGAGGACAAGAAAAATTGTCCTCAGACTTTGCTGGTTAGACATGTTAGTCCCCAGTAGAAACCTGTGATTTCAGAAAGAAGCCATGAAGGCAAGTGGGTCTGTATCCCTGATGTGGGGCCTGGAACATGTGTGTGTGGCTGCAAAAATGCAGCACTACCATGTCTATAATGCCTGGGTCACAGAGGCCTGACCAGCTTCCATAAGCTCATAAGCCTATTCATAGAATACTTTCTCAGGAGTATTGTCTTTCTACTGAGGCCCTAACATCCATTCTGATGTCTCTATGCGGGACTGCTAATGGGAGACTCTTTCTGTGTTTTAATTCTGTAATTAAGGACGCATTTCCTGGCAGGTGCCTTGTGGAGCTCTTCTTTTAAAGGATCTTTTATATGCCTGGTGTGTGTGAGATAACCACAGAACATGCATTTCCTCCTAAGATGAGTTCTATCATAGCCAGTGGATATTGAGGAAATGTCTCCAGATGAACTAACCAGGCTGGATTCCTCAGACGCAGAGTTGTTTACCAAATGCTTTGATAGTACATTTGATCCTCTCCTTGTACACAGTGCAGAGACCTCTGTGCCGTGTCATATAGAGTACAGCCCTCATGCCTACCACCTATGGTAGTTCATCTATGGACTCCCTTGGGAGTTGGTGGACACAGGTTAGGGACTCTTTCTGAGTTTCTTCATGAGTCAGGAATTGAGTACATCTTCCTGTTTTGTAAAAAAGCTGAAAGCTGAAGCTGTAACTAAATCTATATGTTTACTTCCCAGTAACAGTCACACTCTTGACATCTCCCTTCAGATCTATGGGAACAGATAGGGTATGTGACAGGGTAAGGTGACTTCACCACACTACTGTCACTTTAAAAACTGCCATTGCATGATGACAAGACAGAATGTGACCCAACCTAGGGAGAAGGAATGGTCATTTCTCACTCTAAACAGGACATGAACCAAATACAGAATCTTATGCTTGCTAGGCAAGCATTGCACTAAATATGTAATCCCCGAAATAAGTTTTTTCCCTATTTTTTATTTATATGTTTGTTTGTTTGGTTGGTTGGTTGGTTTTGGTTTTCAAGACAGGGTTTCTCTATGTGGTCCTGGCTGTCCTGGAACTAGCTTTGTAGATCAGACTAGTCTTGAACTGAGATCCACCTGCCTATGCCTCTCGAGTGCCTGGATTAAAGGTGTGCACCACTACACTTGGTCTACCTGAAACAAGTTTTTAAAACAAAAATTATCCTACTACTCATTTGTCTTAACACAAAGAGGATTTTTTTTTTTTGCTTCACTTTGTGCTGAGCCAGCAAGAGAGACTTAAAATGATATTCAGAATTTATAAGAAGCACAGCCCTAACTCTGAGTACAGTCTACATACACACAAGCTAATGATTAGAATGTGACACAAATCTATTCATCGTTCTGCATGAGCTAAGACTGTGCATTGCATTTAAAATGCAGATGGCAGCCAGGTGTGATGGCTCATGCCTTTAATCCCAGCATTCAGGAATCAGAGGCAGGCAGATCTCTGCGAGGCCAGCCTGGTCTACAGAGTGAGTTCTAGGACAGCCAGGGCTACACAGAGAAACCCTGTCTTGAAAAAGAAGAGGATTAAAAAAAAAAAAAAAAAAAAGGAAAAAGAAAGACAGATGAAAAAAATGCAGGTGACAGTGATGACCTAGCTGATCCAATCTTTGTATAGGAATGCAAGGCACACGCCCTGCACAGTGTGTCCTTGCCTTCAGAAGCTGCACCATAGTTTATGATCTGAGTTTCTCTGGGGGAAAGTATGGAGTGCTTTGTGAAACTGATCTTTGCATTGCTATTGCTTCATAAATGAAGATGGAAATGAAATCTTAGAACCTTCAAAAATCCATAATTTAGAAATTGCTCTCTAATATGGAAATGGGCTGCATGCAGGTTGTGTGAGTAGACTTACCTGGCTGTAGGAGAATTTTTACATCACACTGGGATTCTCAAGGGTCAGTGGTTTGGAGAAAATTCATCAAAATGTCATTTTTTGGAGAAAAGTGATTGCCTATTGTCACCCAGTTTTGCAATTTATTGGCCAGTGAAAACTTTTCCCTAACATTGTAATTTTCAGAACTAAGGAGACAAAAGTAATTCTTGCTGAAAATAATTGTTAAAATGTTAATATTTGGCCAAGAGTGATTACTAACTTAAGTTCTGTACCTTCCTAATTAGGGCTTACTCATCGACAGGTTTCCCTGTACCATCTGGTATTCCCGATACAATCTGTTTAGGAGATTAATAATTTAAACTATTCTTAACTATTCTTCGAACAAAGTCATTTGACAAAAATACTAAGTTCTTTCGAGAAGAAGTAAAAAGAGGGAATCCCTCACACTGGACAAGGAATTAGACTATCAAGTGCAGCAGTCAAACTGGTTATTAACTAGTTATTTGTTCTTGATAAGTTAACAGGTTTTTCTGAACTCAAATTTCCAGCCAACCTGAAATTATTAGGGCGAGCAAACTCCTAAAGTCTCACACTATTAAGATTGGTGTTCTGGTGGCTGCTATTATTGTGCCAACTTTGTTTCCTAGCAGAGCACCACCAGGAAACTAACTTGGCTGTTCCCATCTTGAGCTGTCCAGACAGCTTCTACTTCAGTGTTAGGCACCCACACTGTCACTGGAACATTCAACTACTCTTAAAGGCTGGTCCCTGATCCAGAAGGGGTACACGATTTATAAATGATGCTTCATTTCTTTTGAATTTATTTGTAAAATATAGACTTGACACATGTGTGTACCACCTTCACACTGAAAAATTATTAAGAGTTTCTTGGTCTGTTATAACTCAACCGTGTAGTTTTTCTAAACAAGTTTATTTTCTTAAATTTTTTTAGTAAAAGTATATAACTCAGAGAAAAGGGGGGATGTTCTGTGATAAATGTGGTCAAAGTTCTTGCTGTACCTAGAATTATTTCTAAAGCCCTTCACTATGTGCAATGAATGTGTCAATAAAATGTTGTTTTAAAAAGTCAAGTAATGCCAAAGACCCATCAAAAGACATGACCCCCTTGAACCTGCACCTCCACACTGCCAGGAGACTGCTTCTTTCTTGGCCTCTGTCTTGACATATTTTCATTAACACATTTCTAACAAATATATATGTTGCTTGCTTTGTTCTGCCATTACTAAACGTCACATGCTGACCTTGGCTCTCTCTTTATTCTCTCTTTGTAGATACAATATAATTTTAATCCATACTTTTGTCTGTCTTTATTGGATTCCCCTTTCTGTAGGCTCCATATCTTAATTTTTAAATTGTTCATCATTTTGATGGCATTTGCTTTCAAAATGGGCTTCACATCAGGAGAATGTGTCAAGAGCCAAACCCTCAGCTGGGCATGGTGATATATGGATGTCATCCAGCACTTGGGTGGCTAAGATAGATAGACTCAAAGTTGAAGCCAGCATTGACTGTGAAACTCTGTCACAAAACAAAACTCAGATGAACAGAATTTAGGATTTGTGGGTATCTTTAAGTGAATGTGAGCAAACCCGAGACGAGAGGTACCAACATGATCCTGTTATCCACGGGACCTAACCGAACCTGGGCCTATGCCACAAGGTAGGTTTTGTTATCAAGATTTTTTGAGGACTCTGAGGCTCACTAGAGGTAAATCTCCAACCATGTCCATTATATAGAATGTGCGCCAAGCTAGGCTTTACCTGTTCTCAGCTTAAATATCACATAATCCCTGACCAAAGAATTACAGTTGTAGGCATTTTCTAAAGCTCTAAGTTCACCTCTGAGGGTGCCTCAGAGGCTCTGCCTAAGGAAGACTTTGGCTCTACCAAAACTAAGACATTTTTGAAAGGCAGACCCATCTTCAGCAGCTACAAGAAGTCAGCTTTTCCAATCAGAGTGCTTAGACCAACAAAGAAGCTTCTCATCAGAAATTGGTATGACCATATGTCTAAACTGTGCATGTGGACAGTGCTGAACAACCAGACTCTTCCTTGCTAGATGAGTGAGCAGTGGGAGGCAGACGTGCTTGGACGTGGCGAGTAGTTGGCAGAAGTGGCAGACACTTCCTGCCCAGGCCTGTGGGTTTGCAGAAGCTAAAAGTTTGTTACAATGTGGTTTATTCAAGATCACATCTCTCAGCCCTTTTGTTCTTTGCTTCTCCAGTTTTTAGCATGGGAGTAGGCTTGCAGAGAAGCTGAAAAGCAAAAGAGTTTGTCTCTCATTTACAAAGGGACGTGGGGGGGGGGGGGACTGTAGCGTAAAGGGAAATTGTCCCTTCTGCCTGATTTTGAAACTTGCTCTAGCTTCTCTCTGCAAGATGCAGTTTTGGATGCAGACTTTTTTTAACAAAGAAATAATTCCTCACATTCTTTTTGGGTTTTCCTTATCCTGTTGCTTAACATGGAGTATTTATTTGGTGATAGCCTTTTAATGTCCAGTTTTCTTCCAGTGCAACATTCTTCCATCCTCTGGTCAGACTGTCTAGAACGGTTAAAAAAAAAAAATGTTCTCCACTGTTTTTTTTTTTTTCCTAAAAGGAATAAAATTTCAACAGCTTCAAATTCAAATTCTGCTGTTGTTGCTAAGTGAATTCTGAAGACAGTTCATCCAAAAGTGCTACTGAATAGAAAATTAGGTGCATATTGGAATCTATATCTGATCTCATTTTTAATGATATCTTGACTATTTCAACATAAATGCAGTCCTCAGGCATCTTGGAACTCAGTGAAGTTTATTTACAATGGCTCCAACACATTTCTTATATTTATTTAAAATTTTGTTTTTACTAGACTACAGTTAATTAAACTAAATTAAATGAGTTGCTTAGGAAAAATGAGTGATGCTTTCCCTGTGCTGGCCAGCTTCTACAAAGTTCACATTGGGTATGGTGTCCAGAAGTCTTTATAATAGTTATCAGTAATTATATAATTTTTAAATTATATAATAATTGATGGGCCTCATCTCATGAAAACAGGTTTTAATAAGACAATGGTTAAAAAATTGAAGTAACAAGGAAAGACTGTATCTCATGGTTTCCTTGCAGAAAGGACAGTACTCTGTCTTTCTGAATAAAGGCCCACTGAGAGTTAACGTTGTTCCTATTTTTCCAGCACAACCTTTGGGGAGAGAAGAATATCCTAGAAGCAAGAGGCAAGCAGGATGCTAACTTGATTGGTGGGGGTCTATGTTTGGAAGGGAAGTGTCTCAGCCAGAGCACCTTCAGGGCTGAGGGAGCATGTGTTTGGGGATCCAGATGTGAGTTAGTAACTGTGGTATTCGAAAGAAACTGTTTAAGAGCTCATAAAAGTTTAGTAAGAAGAAGCAAGATACTTGCATTTACCTTATAGGGCAGCTGTGATGGTTAAAGAAAGCAATGTAAGTCTTTCAAAAGAGAGAGGGGACTCCCATCTGGAGGGAGAATTGCTCCATTAGCCACAGTGCACAGAGTGACAGCTGCAGTGGTACTAACCTGAGAAATCCATCACATCACACCACATGGCCATGTGGAGAGAGACTTCCAGGGCTTGTGCCTTGCCACATGTCATGTTGTATTTGAGAGCACGGAGCATAAAACTAGCTCTGTTAATTTACTTCCTGGTTGATCTTAATGAAGTTAATATCATCTTTTCCAATCTGGAGGTTTGCTATAAGTGGATATAACAATTTTATATAAGGAACATTTATTGTAAGCATTTCATGAAACAATGCCAGCAAAACACTTGGTAGAGTTGTTTAATTTTTGTAAATTGTTAATACTGAAGAAAAGCTTAGAAGAAAAGTGGTCCAGTCTTCAAAGGTTAACTGTGTTCACCAGTGTATAAAATCTGTCCCATCATCCCTCTCAGAGTAAAAGAGGAAGGATGTAGACCAGCCCCATAGGAAGTAGGAGAAATTATAGGAAATGGCAAAACAAGCATATCTGACAGCTTTGTTTTATTCTATTTTACTTACTAGGCTATTGATGTGTAGCCCAGGCTAACCTGGAACTGGTGACCCTCCCACCTCAGCCTCCTAAGTGCTGGGATTACAAGTATGTACCACCATGCTTGGTTTATAATTAAAGTTTCAACCTGTCTTTGTGAGATAAAGGACCATGTAGCAACTCAAAAAAGGCCATTTGAGAAGTGCATGTATGCTTCCCTCTGCATAGCTCAGGCTGGCCGTCCCTATCTGAGACACATCAGTGTGAACTTTTCTCAGCATTAGTTGGTACATACTGGCATGGCATGCCTGCCACTTCATTGCCCTCCTTTGCCACGGGACAGTAGATTCATGAATTCTAGTTTATACAGATTGTGAGTATTTTGGAGAGGCAAATCTGTTGGCACACAGGCCAATATTACGGAATGTCACATGGAATCAGGTGTGTTTTTTTTTCCATAAAGTATCACCATTATTTCATGTATAAAATCACCAACAGACCTATCAAGATCCAGGCAATGCAATATTTTGTATGTACATAAGATCATTTTTGTGTGTTTTTACCATGGAGTAATTAGCAAATAGAACTATCCAAGAAATTTTGGAACATATTGAATTTGAGAAAAACATAAAGTCATTAAATGTGTTTGATTGGGACAGAAACAATCAAATTTCTCTTAGCATTTGGATTCTCAGCAATACTTTGGTTCTGAAGGCCCCATTTTTGCAATGGTTTTGATGCTGTACAGAGAAGGGATATGTGTGGGGATATTTGATTTGTGTATGTTTGGATTACCAATTGAATACATGCTAATTTGGTTTCTTTAGTCTCCACATATTTTACTAAACATTGTTAATATGGGACTGCATCCCTGGGTATTAACTTTGCCATCATGTTTTCCAGGTTTAAGATTACATCACATTCCAGATTTAAGATTACATCATAAATTCCAGACTTCAGATTACTGAATTCTTTAAAACAGTCTCAGTTTTTATTAATTTTATTTAGAGCTTAAATATTTTCACCGAAATATAAATAGTCTTATATGTACTTTTCATCACAATTACACTATATATTCAAATGTAAAATTCCAACAATGGAGAAAAGCACAGAGCAGAGGAAAATTACATGAGGCCACTCAGAATGAGCCATCACCATCCCTTAAAAAGCTGGTCTTTGAAAGTCTTTCCTTGAGCCTGACTATATCCAAGAGCCAAGATGGAGTGTCTGTGTATTAAAGGAATATCATATGGAATTAGGTGTGTTTCAGTACTGTGAAAGGTGGGAAGTAGCTATAGAGAGAGTTTCAACTGATACTTAAAAAGAAGAAAAAAAAAAGTCAAACAGATGTGGCCCAAGATAGAAGGATACACTTGAAGATGTAGTAAGGTACTTGGCCTTGTCTGTGTTTTGCAAATTCTGGATAACCAAAAGGGAGCTAGGAGGGGTTGCAAATACTTCTTAAGGGTTTCTTCTAATTCAGAACTTCAGGATCCTATGAAACAAACCATTTATAGAGTGGCTACCAAATAGGAATTGGTGTGAACAAAAAAGATTTATTAGAGTTTAGCAGTTGAGCTTAGCGGTGATTCTCAACAACCTTTTCCCTCTGAGACGCATCTGCTCTTTGTGATGCTAAACTCATTGTACCAGGGCCATATCACAAAGGTAATCTGGCTTAGTGGCTATGTCCATTCAGCTAGTTTGTAGTTTCATACCAATTGGACAGAAAAAATTGAAAGAGCCACAATGATTATTTTCCAGTAGTTAAATGAGAACACCTAGTGATCAACAATATCAGGGACAGATTCTCTTCACTACAACATGCCCATAAGAATATGGACTTAGTCCAACTTAGCTAATTATTTATTCTCACCACTTTATTGTGTGTATTAGTCATATAGTTAATAGAATCAACCCATTGTGAACACCTCTCACCAAAGTTTTGCATAGTATTACCAAGTCTGTGAAGTGTTTTTATGTTTGAGAGAGAGAGAGAGAGAGAGAGAGAGAGAGAGAGAGAGAGAGAGAGAGAGAGAGATGGGGGCGAGGGAGAGGGACGGGGACAGGGAGATTTTAAATATAGAAATGAATGAATGATTTGATTTAGATCTTTGGGGAACTGATACTTTTACATAATCAGAGTGGGTTCTTGTTTTTTTGTTTTGTTTTGTTTTGTTGTTGTTGTTGTTTGAGACAGGTTTTTCTGTGTAGCCCTAGGTGTCCTGGAGTTCTCTCTGTAGACCAAGCTGGCCTCAAACACACAGAGATCCACCTGCTTTTGCCTCCCAAGTACTGGGATTAAAGGTGTGGGCCACCATGCCCATCTTGTATTTTTTTTAAAATCAACAATAGAATTGTTCTCTTTCTGTGCATGTGTGGGTGTGCATGTGTCCTATTGCATCTGTGTGAGTAGGCATTCACATACATGTGCACGTGCATACAGAAACCAGAGATCAGCCTCAGGTGTTGTCTTCAGATGTCATCCACTTTAGTTTGGACACAGGGTCTCTTTCACTTGACTTGGATCTTGCTGATTTGGCTAGGATGAATGGATAGATATCAAGATGAATCTGCCCTTCTCTACTTCCCCTGTGCTGGCTTTAAAGGTGCATTTCACCCAGCTCTTTTGTGTGAGCCCAGAAATTGAACTGAGGTCCTCATACTAAGAGAAGTAAAATGAACCATAGTTCTCTGATTTGTCAAGCCTCAAGAGCCATTTTACTTGGCTATTCAGTACCTCATTACAGCATAGAACCTGGTGGTGATGCCTGCTTTGTGTTGAAATCTGTGCTGACTCTATAAATTCCCTGAAGAAAGCATCTCCATGCAGCATACAATGCACTCTGTGAGGTCACAGCATCATCAAAGGAAGTCAAGGGTTACTTGTAGAAGGGCTGGTATATAAGCACATGCATCTGAAGGAGGTTCTTTTAATTTAATTTAATTTAAGTTTTTCTTATTCACTTTACATCCCACTCACTGCTCCCTTCCAGTTACCCCCTCTCACAATCCTTCCTCCATCTCCTCTCCCCTCCTCCTCTGAGCAGGTAGAAATTCCCTGGGTATCCTCCCCCCCACCTTGGCACTTCAATTTCTCTGCAAAGCTAGGCACTTCTTCTCCCACTGAGGTCAGACAAGGCATCCTAGATAGACCAACATATCCCACAGACAGGCAGCAGCTTTTAGGATAGCCCCCACACCAATTGTTTGGGACCCACATGAAGACCAAGCTGTACATTTGCTACATATGTGTGTGGGCTAGGTCCAGCCCATGTATGTTCTTTGGTTGGTGGTTCAGACTCTGAGAGCTACAGGGGTCCAGGTTAGTTGACTCTGTTGTTCTTCCTGTAGAGTTGCTATCCCCTTTGGGACCTGCAATCCTTTCTCCTACTCTTCCATAAGAGTCCCCAAGCTCCATCCATCTTTGGCAGTGGGTGTCTGTATCTGTCTGAGTCAGATGCTGGGTAAAGCCTCTCAGAGAACAACATGTTCCTGTCTGCAAGCATAACACAGTAGCATTTAATACTGTTAGATTGGTGCTTGCCTATAAGATGAGTCTCAAATTGGACTGGTTATTGGTTGGCCATTCGCTCAGTCTTTGTTTCATCTCCTATGGCTGCATTTCTGGTAGACAGGATAAATTTTGGGTTGAAAGTTTTGTGGGTGGATTGGTGTATCTAATGCTCCACTGGGGTTCCTGCCTGGTTACAGGAGGTGATCTCTTCAAGTTCAAGTGAGTCACAGCTAAGGTCACCTCCATTGATTCTTGGGAAACTCTTGTATCCCAGGTCTCTGTCTCATCCCAGAGATGTCCCCCAACTCCTCACCCCCCTCAGTTACAGATTCCCACTCATTTTCATGACCATCTGACCATCGTCTGTGCTTCCCCACATTTGATCCTGAGTCCCCCATCCCCTTCCACATAGTTCTCCCCCTCCATTTGCCTCTTATGATTATTTTATTCCCCTTCTAAGTGAGATTCAAACATCCTCACTTGTGCCTTCCATCTTGTTTAGCTTTTTTGGGTCTATAGAGTATATCATGGTACCTGTATTTTATCGATAATATCCACTTATAAGTGAGTACATACCACCCATTTCTTTGGGAACTGGGTTACCTCACTTAGAGTAATATTCTCATGTTCCATTCATTTGCTTGCAAAATTGAAAATGTCTTGGTTTTTAATAGCTAAATAGTATTCCATTGTGTAGATGTACCACATTTTCTTTTTCCATTCTTCAGTTGAGGGACATCTAGGTTATTTCCAGCTTCTGGCTATTATGAATAAAGCTGCTATGAACATAGTTGAGCAAGTGTCTTTGTGGGATGTTGTAGTATCTTTTGGGCATATGCCCAGGAGTGGTATATCTGGGTCTTGAGGTAGAACTATTTCCAGTTTTCTGAGAATCTGCAAATTGATTTCCAAAGTGGTTGTATAAGTTTGCACTCCAACCTGCAATGGAGGAGTGTACCCCTTGCTCCACATCCTCGCCAGCATATTCTATCTCTTGAGGTTTTGATCTTAGCCATTCTGATAGATGTAGGATGGAACCTCAGAGTTGTTTTGATTTGTATTTCTCTGATGACTAAGGACTTTTAACATTTCTTTAAGTGCTTCTTGACCATTAGAGATTCCTATGTTGAGAATTTGCTGTTTAGCTCTTTACCCCATTTTTTGATTGGGCTATTTGGGTTGTTGGTGTCTTCTTGAGTTCTTTGTAAATTTTGGATATTAGCTCTCTGTCAGATGTAGGTTGATGAAGATCCTTTCCCAATCTGTAGATTGCCATTTTGTCCTATTGACAGTGTCCTCTGCCTTACAGAAGCTTTTCAGTTTCGTGAGGTTCCATTTATCAATTGTTGATCTTAGAACCTGAGCCATTTGTGTTTTGTTGAGGAAATTGTCTCCTGTACCCATGTGTTGAAGTCTATTTCCCACTTTCTCTTCTATGAGATTTAGTGTATCCAGTTTTATGTTGAGGTTCTTCATCCACTTGGACTTGAGTTTTGTCATAAATATTTTCATTCTTCTACATGTAGACGTCTAATGAGACCAGCACCATTTGTTGAACATGCTTTCTTTTTGGAATGGTTTTGGCTTCCTTATAAAAAATCAAATGCTCAGAGGTGTGTGTGTTTATTTCTAGGTCTTCAATTTGATTCCATTGAGCAACATGCCTGTTTTTGTACCACTACTACGAAGTTTTTATCACTATTGCTCTATACTACAACTTGAGGTCAGGGATGGTGATTCTCCCAAGGTTCTTTTATTAGTCAGAATTATTTTGGCTCTCCTGAGTTTTTTGTTGTTCCATATGAAGTTGATAAATGCTCTTTCAAGGTCTATAAAAAATTGTGTTGGAATCTTGATGGGAATTGCATTGAATATATAGATTGCTTTTGGTAAGATGGCCATTTTCACTATGCTAATCCTACCTATCTGTGAGCATGAGAGATCTTTCCATCTTCTGATATTTTCTTCAGTTTCTTCCTTCAGGGACTTAAAGTTTTTGTCATAAAGGTCTTTCACTTGCTTGGTTAGAGTTACACAAGATATTTAATACTATTCGTGCCTATTGTAAAGTATGTTGTTTCCCTAATTTCTTTCTCAGCCCATTTGTCATTTGTATAAAGGAGGGCTACTGATTTCTTTGAGTTAATTTTGTATCCAGACACTTTGCTGAAGTTGTTTATCAGCTGTAGGAGTTCTCTGATAGAATTTTTGGGGACACTTATATATACTATCATATCATCTGCAAATAGCAACTTTGACTTCTTTCTTTCTGATTTGTATCACCTTGATCAAGGAGGTACCTTTTTAAATAAATAAATGCGCTACTTGTTATTAATTCTTTCAGGATTTTGTTCATGCTCACAATGTATTTTGGTCATAATCACCTTACTCCCTGTAACTCCTCATAGATCAACCAATCACCCTTTCACTCCTTCCAGACTTCATGTCACACATGCACATACATACTGCCCTAGGGGTGTGGAATCAAGAATCACTTTCCAGTCCATGATAGGATGTTTACCAGGTTGATCTTATAGAGGTCTTTTGCAGGCAACCTCAGCCACTGGAAGTTCATGAAAATAATGCTTCTGACTCTTATAATCCTTCTGTTGTCTCTTCCCCAATGGTCCCTGAACCTTGGAGGAGTCTGTATAGATGTCCAGTTGGTGGCTCAGTATTCCATAGACACTGATTCTGTGCACTCAGAGTTGTGAGTTTCTGTGTTAACCACCATCCACTGCACAAAGAAACTCCACTGATGACGTCTATACTAATCTATGGCTAGAGAGGTAGGAATTTGAAGGACAGTTTGATGTTAGGTTTGTTTAGCAGAATATTAATATTGATTGATTCCTGGGGCTTGTTAGCTCCTGAGAAAGGGGTTCTTGGGGAAGATTTACAGTTTATCTAGAGAGGGCCTTAAATCAGATAAGAATGCATTTGTTTACTCCCATGATATTTGTATACTCCTGGGCACATCTTGCCAGGAAAGTCATTGTTTTAGCTACAGGGTGTACATCTGGATAAAGCCACTGCTGATTTTTCCCTAGCAGCATTTATAGCATTGTGTATGAAAGCTATGAAGCCTGGTACCTGACTCTATAAAGCAGTGCAACTGAGCAGGTGTCTGCTTTTGTCTATAAGTTAGAGATAATAACAGATATATTTCCCAAGGTATTCCAAGGAAATGAGATAATATTTGTAGGATGTAGAGTAAGACCATGATCCTTTATGGTCAACATTCACACTAAATAACACCAATGCATCTGTAGAAATGCCTTCATGGTAATTTCAAGAGTAATATTAGAAATTATGGACTATATAATAATAAAATAGCAGTGCGCTAGTCATTTATGGTCACAGAACTCATAGTTATTGACTCATTTACACATCTGTAATTTTGTTTTATCAGATGTTTTAGGTAGATAGAAAAATCATTTTAATTTTTTTTTGATATTTTATTTACATTTCCAATGTTTCCCCTTTTCTGGGTCTCCTCTTTGGAAGCCCCCTATCCCCTCCCCATCCCTGCCTCTATGAGGGAATTATACCTCCCACCCACCCGCTCACCCATCCCCCTATTCCCACCTTGACATTCCCCTTTACTG